>QGOI01000966.1:0-50580 GCA_003313885.1 Boletus sp. MG55 | reverse complement strand
AGGGGGTAGCCATTGTGGCGTGGGAATCGGCGAGCGGCGCTTGCCCCGACCGCATATAGATAGATATTGTCACAAATTTCAGCCGATGCACGAACATGAGTTCTGAATAGAGACTGACTGATGCATGACCGAAAAGGGTGTGGACATCTTCCAGGGTCATCACCATGGTTGCAGGGTAAGGTGAATATCCATCCCCTGCTCGTCCTCCGGACGGCTGGCGTGAACCAATGGGGCGCATCTCACCGTAATCCCAGTCCAATAAGGCTTTCCGGCGCTTTAACTTGGTCGTCAGGATCTTGATCTTGGCTTGGTTTTCCGCCAGTTGCCTAATTTCATCGTCATCGAGCAAGTTGAAAACCACGCCAGATACCTTCGCGCACGTCAAAATTTCTCAGGGCATGTTCGAAAAAGAGCTGGGTACCAACCTCCTCTGCAGTACGGGAGTCGATCAAGTGAATCACAAACTGCCCACAGCGATCATATATTTCCTGATTGAACTTGAGTCGCTGCAGGTCTAAATCCGTCAACGGAATGCATTCTTTAGTCTTTTCCTCCAAATTCTTTTTAGAAATCTTGTCAGAAAATCACATTGATCAGACCTGATAACTTGCAGAGATCGCCTGAACTGATTTGACATACCACAGGATTTATCATATCACCCTCTTCAGGGATTATCAAATGGTTCTGCAGTAAATACTGCAATCCACTATCCTTTACCGGGATGTGCTGGATGCATTTATTCGAGTCGTTCAAGTTCATGCAAGTCCGACATTGTCGACCTGTAGGGTTCCGGTTCCGGTTCCGGTTCCGATGTGCCTGCACCTTCCATTTCTTGCGGTCATCTCGTAGCCTTTTGCTTAAGCTGAGGATGTCCTTCATTACTGATGAGAGTACCCAATTTGACCAGGAATTTTCATCAAGTCTGCATATGGAAATATACATTTTTTTGATATCTCCAGGTTTAAACTTGCCAAAGTCAGTGTGGAATATGCGGGGGATGGGAAATCAAAAAGAGAATTAAATGCTCACATCCAGCTCCTTTGTATTATTTACAGAAAATAGAAGCCAGTCCAGACATGCAGCGACGAAGTTATCCTCGGAGCATAGAAAAAAGATGGAGTGTGGCTTAATAGCCATCGGAACCATGTTGCGATCAGAAATGAGTTCCAGAAACTTCCGAGGATTTATCCTGGATATGTTTGATGTCTGGCTTCTGAGCTGTTCCATTTCGTTTAGGATGGATTTAGAATCCTTCATAACAAAACCTTTGGTTAATTTAGCCAGAGACAACAATAGAGATTCCCTCCACTGATACTTTCTGAAGCTACTTTGCAGAAAGTCGGAGTGGTCGTTTATATCCATCGACAGCTTGGAAACCATGAGGATCATCTTTGCCAGGCCCGATTTCTGAACAGGAATATACATCAGATCTCATGAAACACAGGAAACTGAAGCTGAAAAGAATGATAGCCAGTTAAATGGTCCTCTCACTCACACGAATAAATGGTTGTAATTCCTCTATATATCTCTTCCTCTTTCCTACTTCTCTCAGCTCGCGGAGCACCTGGACTGCAGCCTTTTCTGTATCCTGTACGAATGAGAATGTTTGAAATGTCGCACCACCCAGAGGTGACGACCCACCTCACACTGATTCTGTAAGAAGAACTTCTCCAACCCATTCATCCATCCCGACACCAGCCCATCCGGATTGTTCGACATTCTGGCAAACCATTCATGTCCATTTCGTGAATTTAGACCGCTTCCCTCATGACCTTCCACCTCCATGTCACTGTCAGAGATATGCTCAGTAGAACCCATCACAAATGGGCTCTCCCTTGCTGTGTTCTTTCATCATCGAGGACCCTTGTTATCTAAGAACCGGAATCAAGAAAGACCAGCCACTTACTCCGAGTGCCGTCTGTAACTTCAAGCTTTTTACGAGACCAAGGCTTCCATCTGCCTCTGGTGCAAGGTTCAACATCTCTAGCCAGAGATTCTGGCATACAAGAAGGGCTCGCTGATCTCCACTAAGATGCTGCCACACCACACGATGATCTTCTAGATACGACAGTGCAAAGGTGACCTGTATTTATAATAAACCACACTCCATTCATAATTATAGATATGCACTGATATCTTACCGCATCAGTGTCAAGGCTAAATAGATGTGAAACATTTTCCTCCCACTTCCGGATTTCCTCTTCGGTTTCACATGGAAAGAGGGTACGGTTCATTATGGCCAAGTACCAATTGGAAAAACAAAATCTGTCAAATGTAGTGAGTGCAGACATTTTACAAGTGAAATGAGATCGATGAGGTAGAAGATAAGCAGAGTCCCGGATTTTTGCGAGCATTTCCCACATCCACGCCACAAACTTCTGCACTGCTAGATTCTGTCCAATTTGACAAAATCCACCCCATATATTTAATTACAGTTCCAAAATATCACTATTTTCATATACAAGACCTAATATGGAACATATACCGTGAAAACACTAAGCCCCACCATAGGTTCCAAGTTCCGGGACCTCCGAAGTTCCGATTTCGGATCCAGTTCCGAGGTTTTTACACCCCGGAAGGGCCAGTTTTACTTCAGAATTTTTAACTCCTATTTAATTCGTATATATCTCCTGTGAACTGCATGAAACGTTTTTACTTGCTTGTAAGGTGGAAATGACGGGGTGGTAATGATATCCAACCATAACATTGGTCCTAACAGTTCCGGTCACAGTTGGGTGTACAGTATTTGCGCATGCTAGTCGATAAAATAAGAGAGGGAAACATCTGTTCCTGGACCTGTAGGGGACATGGTATACCAAGCATTAATTCGTGGGAAGTACCCGGTCAGTCCACCTTCCTACTCGGGTGATAGGTTGTCACCCCTTCCTAAACTGGTACGGGTTGTGCAGGGTACTAGAGATCCCAGGTACAGGTTGCGCTGGGTACCGAATCCTATGACTGTTTTGTCCATATTCTGAGACCGATGTCGCCATCGTACCTCGTCAGGTCCTCCGTTCTCTCACCACGACCACTAGGCGATTCGCTGCTTTCCACATCTCCATCCTTCCTCTCGTAGCAATGCCGATAGCAGGTGAGCATGGTCGTGTTCTGGTCGTTGAAGGCGAGACCGCACGTGACATGGACGTTATCGATGGTCATATATCGCTAGACAGGCTGAGGCAATTCTTTGCCTATGATGCCATCAGTAACGTCGAGCCAATACCGGATGTCCGTTGGTGGCCTACTGGCCCGTTGGTCTGTATACGTTTCGCGGATATGAGAGAGTGCCTCGATGATTTCCCTTCGTTGGTCGTGCGGGAACTGTAGGCCATTGCTGCAGCCCATGGACTTGCGCCGGGTAGGAAGTCACCAAGTCAGGGCTATTGCAGCTCTTGAGCACACACACGTGCAACATATGCCCCCCTTCGACATTGATGGTTCGCTTACGCGTCCTGGCGCGGCCGAGGCGCATGGCTGGTCGCGGTCACAAGTGTTACGCTGTTCGTGTCAGTCAAGTCGAGTTTACTCAGGATGGCGAAGGTGAATGTTGCATATCAACGTCAGCATTGCGTATGTTTTCCTTGCTGTCGCTGTACGATGGTGGTGGCCGTCCTGTGGGGGATGTCATAGTAGTTGATCTACCAATGGATCCACTGCCGTATCTTGATTTATCGATCGAAGCTCTTCAGATGGTTGCAGATGCTCATTGGGTTCTGAGGGGAACAGTTGTACTCCCTCTCGATGTGCTACAACAACAGTTGTCTGAACATCACTGTACAGCCCGGTGTGAGTCGAAGTTCTTGTTTTCCTGGCGCAGCCGCGAGATGCCAGTGGTGACCAGCGCGTCTTGTGTGCCGGACGACGTGTAGTTCCCCTTCCATGCCAGTGCTCAGTTTAAGTATGATATCATCCACGACTGGCAGGAGCGCATGGTCATTTCCAGCCATCAGTTATCGCCGTGCGCCGTCTGTGCACAGCGCTTAAAGCCACATGACATCACCAAGGTTGTCCTTCGGGATATTGATCTCGGCTTGCTCTGTAACACCCACCTGCCAGATCATGTTGTGCCTACCACATACAATTGCCGGGTATACAATGGTGCCATTCTATATCCCAGGGGTTTGCACGATGGGCAACACCGTGGTCCAGCAGACCTCTGTAATTCGTGTATGAGATCGCTGAGGGCAGGCAAGCAGCCCGATGACGCCATCGCCAACTTTCAGTATTATGCCTATGACGAGCTCCCGCAGGATGTCACAGACGCCCCTTCCAAGGCACCTATGTTCGACTTGATGTTGGTGTCGAGAGCGAGAGCCACCCGGATCAGCTACCTGTTCAGCCACAAGCCTGGGGGGACTGTGGCCTTCTATATGCGAAGAGGGACGCTCGGGCGGTCATGCCTGCTTGCTCGTCCGTCGGGTGCGACGTACAGTACGAGTAGAGGCAGGTAAGGGAGCGGAAGGTGGCGGTTTCGAGCCTGCGAAAGCTCTCGTCAGGGGGCTACCGCTGCCCCGACCGCTGCCCATCCGAGTCCGTTTAGGGTTCAGCTACCAATCTTAAGCCCTATCGAGGGAGTTGACCAGACTCGCAGAGGCAACTACAGCGATACAAGGGCGCGACCCCAGATAGATTGGTTGCATGGTGGGGTGCACGAGTGGGGAGGAGGGAGGCTTCCTGCTCGAAGAAAAGGGTGGAGAGGGAGAGGGGAGGAAAGTTCCACTGGTGGCGCGGGTACACGAGGCCCTTTCGGTCACTGCCTGCACTTTCGCGCTGCCATGCGGTCCCTACGTTGGTGATCGCTCTTCGCCATCCGTATGACAGGATTCGATGAAGCGACACATACTTGTGGCTGACCTTGCCAGTTGCTGTTGTCGCTTGTTTACAAGCTGGAAAGCGCCCTGCATCATTCTGTCGGCGGATGGGACATCGATTCAGTGGCTTGTTGGGCCTGTCTTGCTACGTGAACCGTTTCCTCTGCGTTACTGTGGGAGTTCAATCGGTTCATTTTAGGTTGTGGTCCATTCGGTCGGGTGACAGTCGGGGTCCAGGGGTGCCTGGAGGGCTTTGCCTATATAAACTGTAGTGATCAATTAAGTCTCTGTCTAGATGAAGATGCCTCGTTAGTACACATGTCTTCCATGATGACTATGTCATCGCTATCAGGTGTGTCCGAGTGTCTCTGTCTGCGTTTACCCAGAGAAGAAGAAGAAGAAGATGCGTGTGATAACGCTCCAGAAGATATAGTTAAGGGAATCGCAGACGAAACACCCTTGGCCTGAACCCATCCGGACTTAACCAGAGAGTCTGCGACGTCATGTCCAACAAGATATACAACGGCGTTGTATGCGCCAGTGTGGGTATCGCTTTGAAGATGATGTTTCACTTTGTTCCAGCGTTCTTGTATAACCAGGTCGTCGATAGGAAGGACGTCCTTCTTCAATATACCGGATTTGAAGACCTTCATGGATAATGGGACTGCGACACCGAAGCGAATGAGAACGTTTAGAACGCTAATACCTTTTGACGCTAGGTGTTTGAATGAGTGATGGAACTCAAATAGGATGAAGAAAGTACGCTCACTATGTTTGCTGAGGAAGTTTGTAACTTGGCGTCGAGTGTTTGTATCTGCACTTCCGAGACGCGGTTGAGACGAAATCGTTAACATGAGAACAGAGATTTGAAACAAGAGTTGTATTGTTATTCAAATCTCCGTAAAGAGTCGAGAAGGGTACATGTATTCCATACAATAAATTTGAGCGGGGTTTAGGGGGAATGGAGGTGTATGGAAAAAAGATGGTATAAGCGAATTAGAGTTCTGCGGACCAACCGACGCAAACGAGCGCATGGAGGAGGCACGACCGCTAACCGAAGCGGGCGCCATCAATCGCTCCATTCGAATAATCATATTCATCGTCCATGTCAAATTCACGGACCTCAACGTCCTGAAAGTGTGGCAAGTCCGCTAAATCGAATTCGACATCGGAACTTTCGAGCGGGTCGCTCATGACATCTATCGAGTGGTCGTACTGATGACGTGATGAGGAAGCGACCGGCTGGTCAACGCGAGAGCGTTTCTTGTGGTGCGACCGTATAAAACGCTCGGCTGCATGACGTTACGTGCATGTTACTGACTATGAGTGAGTAATGCTTACGGCTCGTGGGGTTGGACGATGACATTGATCCGGACGGAGGACGCTTTGTCGTCGTGGATGTACCGAAAGCAGGATGGGCGACGGCTGTGGATGAATTTGCCTTGGAAATTTTTTTCCCCTTGTTTCGAGCAACCACATTGGGAACGGAAGGGGCAGGGGCGGGATTGGATCGCGGATCATCTGTGAAATTTATATGACCATATGAGAATCAATTTTATCATGATCTAATATTCATACCACGGGAAATAGATGTGCTAGAGTCCTCAGGTGTGCGGAGCTTTGATACTCCGCTAATGAGAACTGTCAGGGGAGAGAGTTATACACAACGAAGACAATTATTAAAATGAAATAGTACGTACTCTCGACATTTTGAGCGTCCTTTTCCATCTCAGACAATTGTTCTGTTGGTAGCAAGTGTAGTTATATTCCATAGATTTGTACCAAAAGAAAAGGGCTTACCTGGGGCGGTATACTCTTGCGTCAGCTGAGTCGGGAGATCCCAATCCATTTCAGAGTCAAAGTTTGAGGGCACAGAGGATGTGGATCCGGCAGTGACTACATGAGCGGAGGTAGAAGGACCCGGAGCGGAAGTCACCGGAACGTTGTTTGATATCTCTGATGATTTTACATTATATATAAATGAGGAATAAGGTAAAGAATAACACACCGCGATCCAAGGCCTTGCGACGACGCTCATTCCGAGAGGCTTCCCGCTCGCTGCGGGTTTCCTTCTCTTGCTCCCAGGTAAAGAGGTATTCTATCTTTGCCTTGGGAGCCTTGGATTTTTTCTCCGCTTCCAAGGACGATAATATACCGACAGAGACGGGGAGCTTCTCGTTTTCCGGAACTCCGCCTTCTCGGAACACATCCGATTTGGGGATATTGGGTTTGCGGATGGCGTATGCATTAGCGATGAGAGTCTGAAGAAAAGGTGAATGGGGACCAGCATGACAGATACATAGAAATAACATACGTCAACGAGGTGCTGGAGTGCATCCTCAACATTCTTTTGGAGAGGATGTGCCTTTTTCTTGTCCTCGTACGGGGCCTTCCAAGCAAGTTCGCATTTATAGACCGAGTAAATGATTCCTCGGACCACGTCTGTCTGTTCCCGAATGATCCGGTTGTGTGTGATCTGGACTTGGTGTTCGGAAAAGTTGAATTTCTCAGTCGCCAGATGGGAATCGAATTGGATGTGGTCAGGCCAGGTTAGAGTCCGGGATGAGAGTCGACGACCGTCAGGCAGAATTAATTCTTCGCTGGGATGGCCGGGCTGACCCTTATCATCCTCGAGGCAGGTGGCTACTGCTCTTTCCAAGATTGCGCGGACGTACGCAGATCCGCCAAAGGTGTCATCTAAGAGTTCCGCGCGATACTGAGACACTGCGCAATATTCTGTGATAGACGCTGCAATGACGTCCCTTCGGAGTCGAGAGATGCTCTTTGGATTTAAATTCGCCCATTCCTGGGTGTGAAAGTTGAGGATGTGAATGATGCGAATGGGTTTGCTAGGATCTGCGAATATTTCACGACCGTGATGCCAGGGGACGAGCCAATCTTTTCTTGCGGAACCATGACCGTCGGACTTGTAAATATCCTTTATAAGGCCATCGACGAAGGTCACTTCATCCCGAAGTTCGTCGATCGTCTCGTCATCCGCGGTGACCCTGACCGCCGCCTTTGACGCGGACTCGTTATTGGACAGGCGATCTTCATCCCCTTCAGGGTCACCGGGATGGTCCTCGGAAATGTCTACAGCACGCTCCTTTCCAGCTCTCGATTTTCCTTTTCCTGCCTTCTCGAAGACTTCTTTGAGCGCGGAGGCACTTGAAAAACGTGGAGGAGGTGGCCTCTCCGTCAGTTGATATTCCATGTGAAGCAGAGCTGGGAAAATTTGAAGTAAAATGACAGCAGTCTATTAGACAAACTAATAAGTGTTAACGTATATCATGAAACAAATAAAATACCATTCGATGAGCTTTCTCGAAGGAGTCCTGTGAAACATCGGGGTGTGCAACGAGGGCCCGAAACATTTCCGCGGTCTCAGATCCGATCGGCCATTGCGTATTGAATATAGATTTGTGATATGCGAGAGGACTATACCAAGATGATATCTATGTAGAAAATAACGGTAAGGCTAGACCCGCAAAATGATAGATGTACATATTTGCGCGTCCAGTGGCGCGCAAATCAACACATTCACGGATTTGCACGTGCTGTGGTGCGCAAATCAACACGTTCGTGGATTTGCGCGTGTAGTGATGCGCAAATAAGGGGGTATGTGTATGTGTGCAAAACGTAAAAAGACTTACTTCTAGCAGCGCTTTCGGTACCCGTTTCAGATGGTCGCATAACGCATCCCAGACAGAAGCCGACATGAAAGGAACGGAATCGGGGAGATCTGGAGAGCCTTCATACTCCAGTACGAACAAAGCTTTCTGCGAACACGTAGAGTATGCCTGTCTCGCCTCCTGGGACGCCAGTTCAAGTCCACCTTCTTCTTGCAAATTGGTGAGGTGTTCTTTGATCAAGTTCACCACGGATGCCTTGTATGCGTTATAGGCAGTTTTCCAAGACGCATTGTCAGAGTCTCCAAAGAAGGCGATGACACCATCCTGTTGGAGACATCTTTTGAAGGCGCCGTCCAGTTTCTCCCTTAGTCCATCAGGGATGTCTTGCTTCAGAGAGGGTGCGGTGCGCAAACGGTTCATGTAGTTTTTGAGCACCATCCGGGATGTATGGTCGGAGGAGTTTTCCCGGAGTTTAGCCTTTGCGGCCTTGATTTCGGAGGCGGGCCAGGGGACATCATTGAAGCAGATTCGGAGGCGTTCCTCCAGGAGTATAGTGATGTAACATAGAAACTTTTCAAGAGAAATATGGACCATTATTAAAAGCCTGCATATGATAATAGTAGTGAACTTACACCGCCATGAACGGACAGAACTTGAGCCATCAATTTTGAAAGCTTGAATATCGAAGAATGGATGTAGTGGTTTGTTTCCGGAATGATCTCTGTGCAAAGGCGCCAGAAATAATCTTGTTTCAGAAGCGTAATTTGCCTCTGCTCAACTCCACCCTTGTTGGTCGTCTTCGGGGCACCACCATCAACCAGATCAATCGTCCTCCAATCCTTTCCTTGAGCCGAATGCATTGAAAACGCTTGAATGAGACCTTCCTCAGCACTCTCGTTGTAGGTATGCTTGCGTTCGTTCGTAGCGAGGTGGTACGCAATGAGGCCGCGATTGGCCATCGCTTTATCTGTGTTGTACATACCATAGGTAGTCAGTCTATAATCTAACGCAAAACACTGAGTTTGATCACTCACCTTCATCATAAATCGCGACCAACCAATCTCCCTTGAGATCGACATCATTAGAGACAACTTTTAACACGCGAGAGTCTCGTTCAAGACCCCGCCTGAACTCCTCGTTGTCCGGCTCCATGTCTACAGAGGTCTTCCATTCCGATACTAACCTCATGTATTGACTCTTCATCGTCGATCGAATTTTGTGGTATTGCTTTAGTGCGCCGGTGCGGTGACGTCCACCGGCGGCAGAGATCGGAGGCGCATCGGAAACGTTGATCGTGCCATTTGAAGAGGGATCGGGGTCGTCGATGAGACGCAGGACAGGGATGGTAACAGGATCCTTGAAGTCGATACTTTCATTTTGAGCTGAAATCCATCCTCCATCGGCCAAGCGTTGTTTCGAAATCAGCAGCGGTACTGCATGCGCGACGAGGTAGCGGTATACTCCGTTCCGCAAGAATGAATCAGTGAGTTTTTTGACTTCGATTGGGTTCTCCAGCCGTCTATTCCAACGACCGAACATGATCTGTCGATCCAAGATGTCAGTACGAGCATATCCGATTAGGGCACCCTGGGTCTTTTCTTCGTGTTGGAAAAATTGCGCTATGGTCGGCGCCATCTCCATACTACCTTCTGACATCGCAGAAGCCGAGGCGGCGGGAGCGTTAGTATTTTTCTTTGCGCGGGGAGGCATGGCGATTTTGAGAGTTTGAGTTTTGGGGTAATGGGTAACGGCGAGAAACGATATTTCAAACGAGTAACCAAAAAGATTCCTCACGCATGTATCCAATATTATGGATCTATCTATCCGATGGATCTCCTCAGCTATGAGGCTGATTACAAATTTTACACGCAGAGCCCTTTTATGTATACGACTGTCGCAAAGGATGGATTATATTTGCGAAGTCACCACCTTGTTCAAAAATCGACATCATATGCACAAATCAAGCCAACTCTCGATTTGAACGTTTATAGAAACCAATATATAGCATAATGTTCCATATTTAATACAATTGAGTCTTATAAATACAGAACTCTTGTTTGTTTCATCCGTAAGCAATTCCCAAGTCATTCCGATTCCAAGATTCCGGGTTCCGAACACCGGAAGTGCTCGGGAACTTCTTCCGAGGCTTTCCGGTGGAATAACCGTACCATGGTGGCTTCGAATAAAATTCGGTTCCTTTTTCTCAGGCAATTTTCATTTAAATTTGAATAAATATAATTTATGTATGGCAACAATAAGGTAGTCCCAAGCCTTTCCGATTCCACATCCCGGAAGTAACATCCGGAACTGCCTCCGAAGATTTCCGGTGCTCTTCCGCATCTCGGAACCACTGCAACGACCATGGGTTGTGCTCGCTTCAAATTTTAACTTGTATATTTCTCGGGTAAAAATATCCACAGTATTTATTACATACTTCTTTCAATACGGAATATCACACATAACATGATATAATGTGAGTAACCCTAATCTGTCCATAGTATATATCTTCACTTACTTCCTCCATCTTAGACCGCGGCTGAGCTGAGTTTATTTACGTTGACTATTTCACTTACAGTCAATGTACTGTGTAGCTCTGGAAAAATCCTGCCCTCTTCATAGACTCTGTCCCACAGCAAGCGGGCTACATGAAAGAAGCGACGGCTAGTTCTCGTAAGCCTCGGCCACATTTTTCTTTGCCCGTTGTTTAGATATAGTCATGATCCATGACAGCATGTTGGGAAAAAATCACATTCTACCACCAAAGTAGCAACATGGTGATGCATAACACATCATAATCATAATCATAATGCACCACAATGGAAGGTGAAAAACGCTGCATTATTATGAGATAGTTTACTGTAGTGTTATGTAATTAATTCCACATGTTTTTAATGTCAAATTTGGATGGCGATGTGATTGATGTGTGAGAAAAATAGGTAAAGTTGTCACAGGGAGTACGAGAGGCGTAGATATGTAAAAACGGACGTGGACGAGGGACGTTCACCATTTTAAACATTTGGTTTGTACCCCCACTGTTGCGATCCCGTCTAACTGTCCATTTACTATCTTCCTGCGTCAATGCATCCCGCTTCACGACTCCAGGAATGGACGCGTGCGCATCTGTTGGAAAAAGCATATCAGAAACAGGTCGGAGGTGAGCGGAGCACTAATTATTTACTGGGAGAAACTCTCTGACAGCAACGGAGTTGTTTCTGATGTGAACACGGAAGGAGTGGAGATGGATACTACAGAGGAGGAGAAGGAAGAAGATATCGCCATGGAAGATAGGGATAGGGAGCATATGGGAGAAGAAAATATGCGACGCGATCTCTGTGGAAATACGTCGAGTGAGTTTGATATGCGATTGAAGGATTCAGAGGCATCGTACGCAGAACTTGAACGGCAGTACATGGATCTACAAATAGAGCATGCGGAGTTGGAGAGGGCGAGGACGAAGATGAAGACGAACTATGCGTTGTTGAAGAGGAGGTACAATGCGCTGATGACTGGGAGGGAGGACGGGGAGGGGGCATTTTCTGAAGATGGGGAAGAAGTATCCATTTCTGGGATGACAATATTGAGTGAGGTGATGTGTATTTTATCGAAGCACCATCTTCTCCAATCTGAGTTTATATGTCCAATGTAAGTGGTTGGTTTCGTCGACTGTCTGGAAGTTGAGTGCTGATGCGATATCTTTTTATCTTATCTATGATGTGACGTTGGTTGTGAATTTCAGATGCACGGAGATCATGTAAGTGATGAATACATATTTCATGTGCCCATATATCCATAATTTGTACACAGGATCTATTCAGTGTCAGCTAATGGACCGTGCGGACACCAGTTCTGTGCCGCATGCATTATGAAGCAATGGGTTCAGAGGATACAGGACAATGGCTGGCAAACAAGCTTCTGCTGCCCTATTTGTCGGCAGGAGTTGCCACGGGTTGTGGATAGAGGAACTCGTACTGCGGAGAACATGCCGTTTCGGGTGGATCGACGAACACAGCGATTGATCAAAGGACTTACTGAGGATATCACACAAGGTCTTGAGAGGTACAAAGATGATGTGAGCCAATTTTGTGGAGAGGAAGGACAAGAGCTGGAGAGGGAGTGGAAGGATTCCATTTTGCATCGGATGCAATGGCAGATGTGAGTTTTCATTTGATCTGATGTCAATTTGTGCGATCAAGTTCTGAATTCATATGACAATTGCTTAGGGTGAATGAACAGTTGATGGAGCGGTTCTCACGCTATTGGATGGAGCTGGACTGCGATGTACTGGAGGTGCGTGGGATGCAACATTTGCGGGCTCTCAGTGCCAGGGATCAGGAGGGAAACGAAAGCCTCTGTATCCCGCGTTCTCCATCACCCCCTGATCCACCTGTGGCTGCTCCGCCTTCTGCTGCCCGTCGATCCAGAGGAAGGGGTGCGGGTCGTGGTCAGGGAGGTAGAGTATGGCGTGTCCGTTCACGGGGTAATATCAGGGATATAATAGAGCTTTCTTCGGACTGACGACGAACATCATGAATGTAGAGTCATAAAAAACTATCCAGACATTGAAATATAAAAACACTCAGATGAAGTATCGTGTATAAAAAGACTTGCAGCATTTTCCGATTTTTAGCGAGAGAGTCTGCAATATCTTGTTTTCAGATGCTCATCTTTTTCGCACGACGACCTTTCTGTACTCCTTCATCACGCCACATTCCAGACCACCCCCAGTCATAGTGTGTCCATGCCACGAAACACCGCACAAGAAATCCTTCGAAGGATACGAGAAGAATGGATGGAATCTCACGTGGATCAGGTTTCATCAGGTGTAGCTACAGAAGCACCGACGTTGGTAGTAATTTTTATCTTTGATGATTGGGAATGGTCAAATAATACACGTGAAACTATAGAACAAATTTTATACAGAGCCATTGCATGTATCCGCCGATGAGAGTTGCGTTGACGTAGACATGACGGATCCATTTTTTCTGGATGGCTTGGAGTCTGATCCAAGGATGGATCTGTCGGAAGGAGAACGGAAGTATTCTGATTGTCATATTCAGACAGAGCCGTATAGATCTCCTGAAGAGGAGACTCTCTCTCGGACATTGGGTTTCCGGAATCAGGAGATCGGAATATACAAACGGGAGATGGTGAGGTTGCAGCAGATTCTTCTGGAGACAACGTACCGTGAAGAATTGGCACAAATCACGATGATTGGAGCCGAGAAGAGGTTGCGGGATACAGAGGAAGAGTTGAGGCAAACAAGGGATGAGGAGACGGTGATGACAAGGCATCATAAGGAAGAGGTGAATAGATTAGAGATCGAACTGCAAGCGGAAAGAGAGAAGGCGTGTGGAATGGACACGGAACGATGGAGATTGACAGGAAAGGTCGAGGAGATGATACGCCAGCTTGAGGATGACCATAAATGTCCCATGTGAGTTTTTCTCTGATGTTAGACTATGTATTTATTACTGATGTGAGTATCCACATAATAGATGTTTCGAATTAATGTGAGTTAAAAATTTCTGTTGCGACCTTGGACAGAATTTTCTGATTGAGGATGTTATGTATAGGGTGTTCTCAGTTACTGCGAGATGCGGACACACAGTCTGCTCGCATTGTGCAGTTACTGACTGGGTTGTAGTGTCCACCAGCCCACCTCGGTATGGAGACCGACTGAATCTACCACAGACTCGATGTCCGATATGCAGAAGCGACCATCCGAAGATCAAGATCGTTCCGGATGTGGAAGGTTTCGCTCAGCGGTCGAGTGATTCTATTCCGTTTCACAGGAACATCCACGAAGACAATGTCGTTAATGACCTCCTTGACATGTTGAAAACATCTGTCAGACGTCTTTTGGACATTGTTCCTGATGATGTTGAGGTACAGGGATGGATGGAGGCTCGAGGAGGACAAGAACACGTTATTTTGCGAAGGTGAGCGATTGATTTCCGTCATTTACATTATTTTAAAACTTTCTCAGGAGATGCAAGGAAATATGGGAGTTTTTCGAACGATGTTTTTTATATTTTCCGTCAGAAGATATTTACAGAGATGCTCTTGATATGGGGTTATTTATACGGTAGATTAATTTATTGGAGCTAGCTGGTTAGAAAGTCCTGGAGTTCAGCTGTTGCCTAAGACAGCGGAAAATAATGAGGTGTATGTAAGTGATTTTAGATATATATACTGTTGGTGGAGGGATAATTACCTGAGAAAAAGAAAGTTGTTCGAAGGTCATTCCTGCGCTTCCGAGTTCCGGAAGCGCGGGAGAAAACCCCGGAAGCAGTTCCGGATGGCACTTCCGGGATGTGGAACTCAGAAGTCCTGGAATCATAATGGCTTGAGATTTTATCCACGTTGAGATGTAATTAATAGTAGAATACACTAAATAAGATTTTATTTGCTTTTGAACGAGCGCCTTAATCTACCAGAGCTATATTAGCGCTTCTTTACCATCGCTGTTCTTGCGTCCGTGTCGATTCACGTGCCCCAACATTATTGTTCGAGCGCGCACATCGACGTTCGCGCACAAAAATATCCTCAAAATACACCCCCTGTCCTTCCGTTGTCGCTCGGACATGCACATCGACACACGGGCCCCACGCACCTGCCCATAGACGACGATCCCCAGCGCCTGTTCGTGCGCCTGCATTGATGTATGCACCGCAAGGTTATTGTTGGAGCGCACATTTTGACGTTCACACATAACCATGCCCTCACACCTAGCCATCAACACGGGTACGGGTACTACGCGTCACGATCTTGTGACCCATGACAAAGCCGTACCCGTACACACTTGCATCCCACCTTCGTCTCGCCCTCGTCCTGCCCACATCATCCTGTACTTTGTCTATCAGTAGCGACTACACAACACAACCGAAGCGAGGGATCTGCGAAGCATGTAATCTACGAACATGGTGATATGCAGCCCACGGAGTGGACGAGGAGTCGAATAGGTCTACTTACCAAACTGTGGCACATACCACGGTAACTGCCAAACCGAACCATCGGAAAAGTATGTATTTGGAGGCGAACATTACCATCGGTAGACAATTAGATCTGCACAGGGTCAAATGGGTGGAATCGAAGGAATAAGCGATGACCTGGGAATAGGAGAGAGGTCGAGGCCTGTTGGCATACACTCGCGGGAGACTGGACGGCCAACACGCCCGACCACTGTGAGTGGGAAAATCTACTACAATATCTGCAGGCAATCTCAGAAAATTGTGTAAATGGCCATAAAGTCCAGGTTTCATTGGTTAGTACACACAAATAAACAACTAAAGTACCATGTCCTTTGTCCATGTCCACCGGAGCCGAGATCACCTGTTCTTCATCAGCCGATGCCATCAGTGTACCTACTGGCCCTGATCGAGCAATATCCTGGACCCTGACCGTCCCATGAACGTTTCCCTCCGCTGCCGCAATCACCTGCTCTTCATCAACCGATACCATCGAGGTATACATGTCCACCGGAGCAGACACAATCTTGCTTTCATCAGCCAATGCCTGCGGTCTTTCTACCGGTGCGGATGGAGAAGGGTTCTGGACCTCGTCCATCCCATGAGCATCGCCCTCGATCGATATCATCGACGTATTTTTAGGAAAAATGGGTTTCACCAAGGTTGATCGGTCGAGACGGACAGAGGATTCAGGCAGGTGATGCATGTGTTGCGGGGAAGGGGAGTCGGACGGGCAGGTTTGTGGCGATGTTGGGTTAGAGAGTGTGTGGTGGTGCCACTGTGGTAACGACACCGGAGGGATGGGTCGGCGAGGCTGGCGACAGACCGTCGGTTGCAGCGGACTGTGTCGGCGATGCTTGCAACAGGAGTGGCGCTTGGGGAGAGAGCTGGGAAGGATTGGGCCCCACAACATGGCGTTGCAAGGTCTCCAGGGAGCGTGAATTACTTCCTACCATGTTCTGGAGGTCTGAAACCTCCCGCTGCAATTCCCTTACTAATGATATCAACTCGGAAACTTGGTTTCGGAATTCTACCACCTCGCCATGTACCATCGGGGCTGGCTGTACTTGTGGGCGATGAGGATTCTGCGTAACATCGACATAGACTAGGAACATGTGAGAAACAGAAGGAAATACATGAAAATGAAATGGCTTACCTTGTGAATGGACACACCTATGCCTTCCCGACTCCGATTGCATCGGCGAGCTCACCTTAGCAGCTTTACCCTTGGTGCTTTCCGGCAGATTCTCCGGACGCATTGTTGTAGGAGATGGGTCCGCCGATGGACTGCGTTGCCTCTTTCCCCTGTTGTGGTTTGTACTCGGGCCAGAGGGCGGCGGCGTCACGGTTCGGTGACGGGAGGGAGTGCCGGACTTTTTTCGGGCTACGCGAGATCTTGCACGGGACGGTGCATGAGACCGGGAGATGGCACGGGAACTAGCAAGGCTGCACCTAACCTTCATACGCCTGCATTCAGAGCATACCCCTTTCTGTGTAAAGGGGATGCAATCAGAACCACGCCTCTGACAACGTTCGCATGGCTCGGGATTCGGGGAGATGGTGGTATCAGCATCAGCGTCGCTGTTGTGGACGGATGGTCCTGTCGCTGGTTGTTCTGACTCTTTGTGTGCCGACGACTGGGAGCGAACAAGTGACCGCCCCCTGTCTTCGTCCTCCTCTCTCTTCACGTCCATGCTTGTTCCTGCACGATGGGTGCGACCGTCGGCGGGAGTTATCTGCTTGGTACGCTTTGGTCGTCTCGAGGACGGTACGCTAGGAGAACCTTTCCTTGTTTCAGAGTGAGAATTTTAACACCACCGTTACATTGTCTAAGCATTTGTGACTCACCTATCATCGTCCAATTCCACATCACCGTAATCCTCAGTCGCCCTTGCCTTTCCTTTTCCCGCTCCTTTTCCCTGTCCTTTTCGCTGTTCCCTCTGATGGTCCGCCTCCTCTTTTCTGGCTTCCACTGCAGAGGCTTGCACCGCAGATGGCACCGATTGATTGCCCTGTTGCATCTCTAAAGGATCGTCTGTCGGGATGGAAGGAGCTCGACCGAACTGGTACCAAGCATGTTTCTTGATGGCGTCGGTGGGCTTCCTAATGCGTGACCAGGAAGGCCACTTCCCACGTTTCATCTTCGCCATGACCTCGTCTAGGTCGGCGAACTCAACGGCTGCGGCGATGGCGATCGGGGGAATCGCATGGTCGTGGTTCACGACCTGGGATATTTTTGTCTAAATCGAATTAGTGCCATTCGATGTACAGCGAACAAAATATAACATACTACTGATGCTACAATGGATTGGCAGACGTTGACCCAAACGTTGCCGTCATGTTGGGCGAGACGAGCCAATGCCGCTTGAATGGCATCGGTCTCTCCAGCGATGATGGCGGAGGCAGAGGGTTGAGTGTCAAACGACATTGTGACGTGCTTGTAGTCGAGAGAGTCAATATTAGATAGAATTTCGTGGTTGATGGGCGAGGGTTGGCTACCGCACCGATAGTAAACCGACAATAGGCAGCTTGCGTAATCATCGGCAACGTTACTATTGTTCCTCATTGCCGATTGTGCAATCATTTCACCACAATCGGCTTCAGGCCGCAGTGCTGAACCATGCAACACTTTGCATGACATACCCCATATTCAAACCATCCTACGCGTCATGCGATCCCCATTCCACAGAAATAATCCGAACCGCCCTCAATACAACGTCAAATTCGCCGACATTCACGAATCGTCACCGGTTTCCCCTGAACAGGTAAGTACATCAGCTGGGAGACAACATGCATTGCCTGATACACGCCACACCAGGTAACAATGGAGATCGATGAACCCCCCCCTGTGCCGGCAGAGTTTTCGCTGTTTGCGTCACCACCGAACTCGCCTGCGAAGTGCCCACCCCTGGTCCCTGCTGAGTTCTCTCTCCTGGTATCCGTATCCATTCCAAAAAATGTCTCTGCCAACTCTCCATCCCACATGGCGATGCAGATCGCAACAGATGACAAGACCTACACAATGAGCAGGACAGACGACGCTCGCCGGGCTCTCTCGGCCGATGAAATCACGGTGGACACGCCACCACCCATACGAATCCCAATCGCCACCAATGCCAACACCTCCACAATAAATGGTACTGATGACGCGCTGCAGTCTTCGTTGCCGACAATGTCTGAGCTGCACGAACGCGCACATCTACCATTTCTGTCGGTATACCAACCAAACATACCAGCCCCACAGAGAACATGGGACGATCCCCCGGACCTCGGCTACAATTGTCTCAGCGGAATTGTGTGGGGACTGGACAATTGTAAGTGGTGGCCGTTCTAGCTTTATCTTTCTTCATGTGTAACACGTTGATCATATTTCAGATCTTGAGACTCGCATCAAGTCCTCACAGCGAGCCGCTGAAATGAAGGAAAATGGCCGAGACCCGGCCAAAATTCGGAACGAGGCAGACGAATATCTCCGAACGGCTTACCGTTCCTACGGCACGAAGCTCATGCAGCTTGCATACAGGAAGCAAGAGCTGCAAAGGGAGATTGAGGGGCTGGCACACCAACTCGACTATGCCAACCGCATAGCGAGGAAAACATCAGCTGAAGGAGGGAATATGGCAGCGGGAAGAGTGGCGGATAACAATTTGTACGATAGCGTAGACATTATATAGTTTACATTTTCTGTCCTTGACATCAAGCCATTTGTGCAGATGAGAATTGTTTGATTGATGACATGGCGGTGAAAGACATGGTGCCAATGATGTTTACTAGTGTACATCAGCACAACAACCAAGCATTCTCAACGTCTGGGAATCGGCTAACCCTGAGCATCGGCGAATAGTCAATCAGGCGAGATCTCGGCGGAGTATCGGATGGGTGGACGATCGGCCTCACAAGCATCGGCGCACCTTTGTAATTGGCGATCTCGGAATATCAAACGTAGCGGCGAAGACTCCATACCCAATTTCCGGCAGCGACAAGTCAGTATGAGTGAAGCCTGGGCCTCAGATGATGCTCGTCGCTGACCACACCTCGTTACACAGCCATGAACGGTAAACCATCGGCGTTTGCTACGATTAGGCCTAAATTTAAATTCATAATTAGTCAGGACCTCAGCCACTGCCTAATGTGCGACAGCGACTGAGGTGCCAGCCAGAAGGGTAAGTATATATATACTAGGGGCGGAGGTACACTTGTACTATTCTACCTGACAAATTGTATAGATTAAAATAAAGGAATACTGAATAATATTACCATAATTGTCATAAGTCAAAGTCAAAAGGTGAGGCGAATGAGGGTCATATACCTGAAGTGGTTCCGAGACTCTTCCGATGTTCCGAGTCCGGAAGAGTGTGGGAAGAAATGGGTGCGGGACGATATATCCGGGTTTGGGTACTTCCGATACCGGAAGAGCACAGGAAAAGCCCAGAAGCAGGCTCCTGTGCGAGTGACAATGGACACAAAAAATTTTCAGTTATAGGGCACGGGTCCAACAGAAGTGGTTATGTAATTGTGGAACTTAGAACCATCGGAACTGTCTAACTTAAAGTTGAGTGTTATCAGTAGGCTGGAATGGAGATGCACCTTGGCAATAGAGGATTCAGATTTCCGGCAGCATAAAAGGCTTATTTTTTGATTTTTAGATGGTTCGGAGGCCTGTTGAGACAGATTTGGCAGATACACCTGCAAATTTGAGACGGCCAGAGCATGGAAGGTACATCACCATTGTGGATCCCACCTGCGTGTACTTCTGGAGCATCCCACTGTGCTGACACTGGTGAGAAGCATATATTTTCTCGGAGAGCACAATGAATTCCCAGACTGTCCGTACGTTCCAAGTATTGAAATTTGTCCTTGTTGCGAATAATTCAGGTATTTACTTGTGTATGGCCACCGATAATGTTTGGGGTATTGGAACATCATCGCGCTTTACCATAGATCATCGGCTCCGAGCAAATTGTTGGTGACCGACATATAATCGGCGCTTTACGTCTCATGAGCGCCGACCGTGTGATCGGTGCCGGATATTTGATTTGCGCCGAGCATATTATCGCTGTCATACATATCATCGGCACCGAACCTATCATCGGATCCATACATCCCATCAGTGTCAATTGAATTCTTGGCGTCGCACATAATATCCACTTCACGGGTATGGGGCTTCACGGGTTTGAATATATTGTAACTAAGCCTTGAATATTTGATTTTCATGTCCATACTTAGGATGTGTGAAAACTCGGGTCTCATTTCTACACTAACCTTCCATAATTGTAATCTGTCTATTGGTCTCAACCGGATGGAAATGATATCAGCTTACATCCAGGAACTCGTACAGGTAGGACACAGATATAAAAAAAACTTCTTTGTACTTTGACCACTCAGGATTCATGTTCTCCATTTACACAAATTTCCGAGATAGTCTCCAGAGATTGTAGTCTAAACTCCTGTCATCAAAAAGAAAGATGGTCATGGAATTTGTGACCGTCCATTCCACCGATTCCATCTTCGCCGATTTCTCGGTTTTCTCGGTGACAGTGGTATCGCGGTCTCCACTTACTCGATGCACCAATCCCACAATATGTGCCCCAGCTTGTGACTTTCCAGTCGACCGATTCGATTCCTCGCCGACTCTGTGGTATGAAAATCACCATGTTTGTAGATTACATGCTTCGCCGATCCCTCGCTTTGGCCGGCGACCACGACGGTGGTATTCCG
Source organism: Boletus sp. MG55 (assembly GCA_003313885.1). NCBI lineage: Eukaryota > Fungi > Basidiomycota > Agaricomycetes > Boletales > Boletaceae > Boletus > Boletus sp. MG55. Next base: position 29,451 of record QGOI01000966.1, on the reverse strand, counting down.
GTGTCACCTTTCTGAATGTCCGGGAATTGGTGACCATGCAGTCAGCCTATTCTTAATTCTGCAGCGCCCTTCTACACAACCCCTGCTGATTTCATTGTTCGCCGATTATAATTTTGCCGCATTCGGCCTGATGATTGGTTAGGGCGAATCCATTACATGCCGTGTGGCATCCCACCCGCTTCATATTGTACACAGACCCTCGTCCCATCCATATATATCGTTTCCGGCTCTGTAGGACCGACCATACCGGTCTGTCATCAAATGTGTGACCTTCCTGTTTAACGCTCGGACCATTCGCCGATTCCGTGGTCGGCCGATGGGCAACGTTGGCCGATGAGTCGTTTCGCCGATGACTCGCTAGCTTCAGCCGCGGCCTCTTTACCATAGCCTAGTACCTCTCTATCATCCACAGCTTCACTTATTCCAGTACAATACAATTTCATTTAAATGTTTTGGTTTACATGGTTCAATAAGAAGAGCCGGACCGTTTGCACGTCATCATATCACGAGAATCGAGATCACCGTTGTGATTTCTGTATAAATGGCACAGCCAGCATGGACGGCGAAATTCAGTCATAAATGGTCGGAGATATCTATGAAGGGTTGAATGAGATGAAGAGTCAACAATGGGGTGCGTACCATGGACTATTTATAACTATCGAGACGGTACTTCTGGCACTGACTGCGACATCCGGTTATGAACGATCAGAGACACCTGGAAGGGGTTGTGTGAGATGAAGAGTCATCAAGGAAGTGCATACCATATACTGTCGAGACGATACAGCTGGCACATTGAGGATTACTTCCTGAGATAGGCGCTGATATCATTGTGCGGGATATTCTTGGATGCAACCGGAGGGAAAATGGGACCACTAACAATAAGTTATGATCGTTGGACGGGAATGTCGGCGACGCCGGAACTGTAGGAAATATTGGATTAGGAAGAGAGGAGAGAAGAGAATGTTGGAGACTTCCTGAGAGACTTTCTTACCATTGATGATGGAGTGAAGAACAATTCCTGAAATTATTGTTGATAGCATTGAGTGTGATATGGCCAGATGCGACGGTGGGGTGGGAAAGATATGGGACCAGAAATGTGAGGAATAGTGTAGGAAGAGCGAGAAATAAAGAGAATGTCAAATTTTTCACAAGGGAGTTGCGCACCATTGTCTATCGCGACTATCGAGCCAGCATAGCTGGAACTTCTTGCCATTGGGAGCATTTTTGGCGGTGTTGTGACAGATTGTAAGGGAAGGTAGGAGTTGCCAAATACTATAGTACATTAGCTAGAAATGAAAACAAAATAGGTGAAAGTAAACTCACCTCAGCGGCTGCCTAAGATCATCGGGCGAAAACGACTGAGGTGCTAGAAAGCAGTCTAAGTATATATATTATATGGTCGGAGGTACACTCGTATTATGTTACCTGCAATATTGTAAATATGAACCTGAAATAAGGTTGAAACGCATGATAATGATTTATGTAATACAAAGTCAAAATATTAAGCGAATAAGAGGATTATACACCTCAAGTGGTGATACTTCCCAGATCAAACGCGCGCAGGAAAGGTCCGGAAGTGGTTCCGGAATAGTTGATCTCGGAACCCTCGGAACAGTCCAACTTAGTCGAGTATTGTCACCCCTGACTCCGGGATTCGAAATGGAACCCCCGTTATGCGTTACTGCTTCCAATATTTTTGTAAAAAAAACCTTCCTGTGGTGCGCTAACTATGGCCGGTTTGTCTAAGGCGGGGTAAGCGGCGTTATATTAGTAGCAATGACAATCAAAAATTAATCTCTACGAATGGAGTTGAATGATCCATAGTATGGAATGCAATTATACGTGCACAAAAATAAATATAATAAAACTAAGTACTTGTAGTAGGACAGGACATAGTAGCCCCTGGGAAAACTGCGAGTCAAGGATTGGAATTTGTCTGCCGAGTGTCTTACAAGTAAAGATGCTCATACATCTCTGAACTAATCCCTTGGTGCTAATCACACCTTTACGACGTCTCAAATTAAAAATAACATAGGTCTAGTTCATGGAGTCAAGGTTCAGCTTGATGCTCCCGAGGCAGATGATGATGCTGACGTCCAATCGAGTGCAATGATTTAAAATGCGCTCTGTTTGGAAGATATTTACATACCCGCAGGTTCTTGATATGATCTCATCGCATTGCGTTGCAAGCACAGAAAAGGGGACAGAGGACATCTTAGTAGCTGTGGGAGAGTATGAAGACATATGGGCATACATAAAATATGACTTGATAGTTTGTGTCGTACGCGTTGCGATCCATAAAATTGCGTTACGCGTTACGAATTTCCATAGTTGGCCACAACCCGGTAAAACCTTCATTACGCACCAAGATTTGGCAACAGACCACCCGCTCTGGTATTATATTTAGCAACATAACGACCCCCGTGTTATGGATTAAATTTTCCTCCATACAGATTTTAACCTATAAGTAGGATTCACCACACGTTCTTCTGAATTTAAGTTATGTAAAAATGACTTCCAAAATGTGAAGATTGTACTTAAAATATTCACTTACGGAAAATTTTTGAAGTGGAGTTGAATAGGCTAGAAAATTCTTAATGATGGTTTACGCAAGAAGTGACTATACTCAACTTTACTTAAGTTACACAGTTCTGATGGTTCCACGTTCCACTGCATCCCGGAACTACTTCCGGACTCGGAAGAGCGGAAGTCTCGGAACCCCTCCATAGGATCCTCACCCCTTTGACGTTGTCTATTTCCATATGTTTCAGTATTATTTTAGTTTAATATATATTATATATCAGGTAAAATAATACGAGTGTACCTCCTCCCATAGTATATATATGTTTTACCCTGCTTTCTAGCACCTCAGTCGTTTTCGCCCATCTTAGGCAGTGGCTGAGGGGAGTTTATATTTCCATTAACAGCTAATTTACTATATTATTTGTAAAATACTGCCTTCCGTCAAGAAGTGTTGTTGTTGGTAGGAAAGATTTGCTAAGAAACATCAGATAATACAATTCAGTGTGAAACTGGTCGAAACCTCTCCCCAAGAAAAACCAAATGAATGTACCATATTCTTTAAATTCAGACGAAGAGAAAATGGCCCGATTTCAAGTATTAGAAGTAATAGCCTGAGCCGCGACCTGCAGATTGCCCTAATTTTGCCTGCTGAGCGGGGAGCACACGCTCTCCCTCACCAACTCCGTGGTTTCTCCAATGCATCTTCAGGATACACTGCATGTGTTACGGTTGAGGAAGATGAGAGTGCTAGGGAGAATTAAGTTTTGTGTGGGAATGGAGGAGAATCACAGAAGAACAAAGCGCTTTCTGGTCCGGTACGGAAGCATGGGCCTGTAAGGTAAGGTGTGAGCTCGAGGGAGGGCGGTATTTCCTTGCTGTGATGTACACACTGGCGGCAGATCTTATGCTCTCTCAGGATGGAGGATAAGGAGTGGAGGATAGGTGGGACGAATCTGAAGGCAAGGGCGAGCAACCAGGTGGGACAGGAGGATAAAAGGTGCCACTTTCTTACGTCGCCAGTCTTTCACTGTGGATACGCTCATTCCTTGATACCTCATAGTATGACAACCTAACAATAAACGTGGAGGGACAGCCGGCATAAGCTTTACCAAATGAATAAAATATAGCTAAAATCAGGTGTTCCTGGAGGGACTGACAATCTGACAATACTCAACTTTGAGTTGGACCATTCCGGTGGTTCCGAGCTCTTCCGTTCCGGAACTACTTCCGGATTTTTCCCGCGCCTTTCCGGTCTCGGAAGCACCACATCCCGGAAGCATCTTTCCGAGGCAGTTCCGAGTTTTTTCCCGCGCTCTTCTGGACTCGGAAGAGCGGAACCCTCGGAACTACTTCCGGTGTATAACCTTCATGTTCGCTTAACCTCCTTTTCAGGTTCATATTTTAAATATTGCAGGTAACATAATATGAGTGTACTTCCGCCCATAGTATATATATACTTATGATGCTTGCTAGCACCTCAGTCGTTTTCGCCCATCTTAGGCAGCGGCTGAGGTGAGTTTTCTTTTCGCCTACTAGTTTTTATTCCTAACTAATGTACTATAGTATTGGGCAACTCCTGCCTCTCTTTAGAATCTGTCATAATTAATATCATTTTTATAAATACTAGTAATAAGCTGTCACGTGCAGTTCCGAGAACTTTCAAACGGAAAGACGGAGGTGATCGAATGAAAATGGAAATCAGATCATCGAGCAATCCATACATAGTACCCCAAATAGCACTGAATGGACGTGGGACAGAGATAATGAAGCTTTTCTCTGCAGATCTGGAGAAGGATGACAACTGCCTGGGGACAGCAGACGGAATGGTCGCCAAGAGTTATTGGGTTGAGGAGAGACGGGACAGCGAGGCCGCGATATTGGAGGTTGTCAAAAATATATGAAAAGTCAACTATGATGGCAAGGGACATGTTCAGGTGTTGCTCTTGCCGCACAAGTTTCAGGTTTCAAATATGACATCAGAATGGCGCTGGGGATCACACGGGAGGAAGCCGAGAGGGGCAGCCGCACATTGTACCTCCTCGTGTTCCTGGAGCTTCTTCCTATTTTTAGCCTCTTGGATAAGCCCGAGGAACTCGTAGATGTATGGGGCCAATGTAACTTGCGTATGTCTTCTCACCCTAAACACTTGTCATGGTATAGTTCTGAAGGTTGATCGACTCTAGGTCACTATGTGCTTTGGAAGGGCATGTTCAAATCGGGATATCAGTGCTGTAAAATTGGTGTACTATCGGTTCAAAGGCAAGGCAATAGGCATGGTGAACAACTTTGACTTTGCGACTTTGGCGGGCTCGGAGCGCAAGTTCGGTAACGAGCGGGCCGGAACAATATCGTTCATGGCGATCGAACTCTTGGAAGAAAACGGACATAATGGCTTCGTTTCCTATCTACATATATCTCCATGAGGTCGAATAATTTATCTAGGTGTTCATTTGGGTTTCCTGCCAGTACAGCAAACCAGATGGTACTCTTCGGAAAGGATTGTTAGATCAACTGGGAAAAGTTGATACTTCTCAATGCACCAAGGAGAAACTACATTACGTGCGGTCGTTTCCTGAAGTTAGCGAGGATTTACATGAGAATATCGGGTTATACCTGGCTATAATTAACGCCGGATCCTATTGTCAGATTGTTAAATGGCATTTTAAGCGTATCAAAAGGATCAATGCATAAATATCGGAGGAAGTAGACATTCTGTCCGAATATATTCATTGTAAGCACCAGTAGTAGACACTCCTAAATGTACCTTTTCATTCTCGTAGCAAAGCTACATGTATGTATGTACGAACTTAGGCGACCGTCAAGTATGCGCGATTGCAACCGGAAAGAACCTATCACTGCGGGATCCAGAAGCTGCATGAGGACGTTTTACATTTAATAAATATATCACTACGCGCAGAGTTTACCAATGTTTAAATTGTTTTAGGGAAGTCACATTCCTAGGAACGGGAAAAACTCCGAACCATATCCGCAAAGGTGAACTACTGCAGGGTAACTCGGAAGAGTCGGAGCTGATGGTTGGAATTTATTAAGCCAGATGCTTCCAAGTGCCAACACATTTCGTCTTATATCTGTCCGAGTGAAAATTTAATGTAACATACTCGTACAAAATTTAGCTTGTATTTCGTGTGTAGAAGTGAAACTATACATTAGAATATATCGTTCATGTCAGGAAAGATAGCATCCGGAACGCCGTTCTCCAAGGCAGGGATCTCGACCTCTTCATCACCACATGAGTAGTATGGTCCCTGACAATCGACGAACTCCTTTGCACTTTCCACAGTAAGTTTCATGAATTTCAGAACCGCCTTTGCACATTTTCTTGCAAAGGTGAGTTCTCCACGCTCCTCATCGGCTAGGCCTGAAGCATCCTTGGCATCAGGTTGGTGCTGTTGCTGCTGATCTAATATTATGAGGGCCAGGCTTATTAAACTTCTTTTCCCGATTTTTCCTATGATTTTAGCGGTCAGATATGTCGTGGCTCGGGAGTCTCGAACTTGGACCTACGTGGTTCCGATCGGTACCGTAGCGCGATCATCATGCGACACAAGGTACGGAAGAATCCGGGGCGCTCGTCGTTCGTGAGTGAACCTTCTTTGTCCACAGGGATCGTAGAAAGAACACCCCGGGTCAAATGCATCGTTTCGTAATGGTAGAAGTAACCACCACTGAATATCGATGGCACAGGGGTATACACACAGTGCAAGACTCCTGGGGGTTGAAACCTGGTAGTGCACACACATATTTAGTACACTGATCTTTGTAAAAGGGAATAAGATAGGATAGACGTACATCACGTCGCCTTCCTCAAGGCATACCGTGGCAATGTCGGCGTCAGAATACTCTCCTTCCTCGGAAAGCGTCGTGGCCCTCTCGAATGCTTGAATCAACCCTTGCAACCGACTTGGACAATTCTCGCGTTTCGGTCGCATGGTCGCCCAAACCTTTCCTCCTACTTCTCCTACAACGTACGTGCCCATTCCGCAGCAGTCGTGGTGTGGGAAGGTCACAAATCCGGGGTGCGTTACGAGCCTCCACCCCTGCGAGCTCCATGTCGGCGACCGGATCACCCTCGGTGCTTCCATCTCAATTTCTACGGGCGGATCCTTCTTCCTTTTCGCTTTTTGACTGAATCTAAGGTGCATTGTCTGGTTCCAGGCGTTTGTCGAGTCCAGGAGAGGTGTCGCCCACAGAGGTGGGCATGGTTTCAGGTCCTTTCCGTCGAGGAAGTTTCCACAAATGTTCTTGTCTTCGACCATATCTATGAACTCTGCCATGGTCGTGATCTTGTGAATAGGCATAGTCTCCTCCGAGTCATCCTGGTTGGCCGCGTACATAGTTCCTTCTACCCACTGACATCGTTGCCCAAGGTTCCCGAATTGTAACGCCATAGACTCCTTTGAGAACCTCAGCCTAAGTTGCGGAGTACACCCTCGTATGACTACAGATGTGGATCGTGCCATGTGAAACTTGATTTCGTCCAACATTTTCTTCCATGCCCGTTCCGTCGCTTCCGCATCGTGATCCCCCGGAGCCTGTAGTACCGGATCGAGCTCGAGCGCCACAACCAAGTCCCGAACCCGGAACGCATTGGGATCGGGACCACAAGATCCCGAACTGGAACTCTCCACGGAAGCACGCCTTGCGAGCTCGTTCACAACCATGCCCTCCTTGTCCTTTAAAAATGGTTTTATGAAAAAATATAGTAGTTATGGTGTATAAACTCACGCTAGAACAACCTTTTCCGACGAACGGAACGTGAGTCTCGAAGCCAGCGTCCCACCGAACCCTTTCCGTGTCTTCTGGAAACCCAACCAAAGAACTTACGAATCGTGACTGAAATAGAACATAAGAGGTTGTATACTTGTTTATTAAAATAAAATACATACTGAATATTTTCCTTTTCTCGACCCATTCGATGGCCCTGTAGTGAGGCGTGGGCATTCTGTTGGAAGCATCAGCCTGCAGTACACGCTGGACATGAAATTACTTGCTATTTCTCGCACATTTGTCTCCCTCTCCTTCCATTTCATCTGGTAAGTCTCTTTCTTTATTTAAATGACTAGTTAAAGACGAATAGACATTGGATGCACCATCTTAACACTCACTATGGGTGTCAAATCGCCACTCAGGGTTGATGAGCCTAGGGGCAGTAGGCAACGTGATTAATTTCAGCTTCCTACTGTCTAAATTTCGTCGAAAGTGTGACAGCAGATCTTCGACGCTACCAAAATTACACCGTTGGGTGACTTGGCCTCGGCTCATCTGCTTCCAGAATGGTATTCCGTTTGCTGTGAACGAAACGACCGATGGGTTTTCTTTGGGATGGCGAAGCAGAGACTTTATTTCTGAGACCGTGAAGCTTCTCCAACCGTTCGGATGATACACCTCGAACGTGGCACGAGCGAAATCGTACGCGAAATCACCAACGGTGGGCATCGGTGGCGACGTACCACCGTTCAACACGTACAAAGTTGCCGCGATGTCTTCGATGTCTGGGATTTCCAGTATAAACATCTTGTGCTTGTCTCTCAGGCATTCTTCTAGTATGAGGTCCATTTTCTGGAGTGCGGATGAACGGTTCGCATCGAGTTAGATTCATGTGCGCGTGGCGTCGAGCAACACATGACTCTGGCGTTTTGCTTACGTCATCCATCCATCCTTGGCGCGCGTGCTAAAAATTAATTTCACTAACAGGCGAAGCCTGGGCCGGGCACCCCTGGACCCCGACTGTCGCTTGTCCGACCACAACCTACTACAGTAGACTCCCTCATAACGAATACCTCTCGGGATAGCCCAAAAGGTATGTGTTATGAGAGAGTATGTGTTATGGGGCGGGCCATATTCCACCGCTCCAAGGACACAGAATTTGTCGTTACTGTAACATTAACTTGGAAATCTATTGCCAGTGGTAGTAAAGTCGTACTGTAGCTAGTACGATGAAACTATTTACGAGAAAAATAATCAGTCAATACTGTGTCCTTTGTGTCCTGCATCTCAGTTGCACGGTAGGCAATAGCACGGGTACGGGTCACGATTTTGTGACCCGTGACAAACCCGTACCCGTACCTGTAGGCTTCCAGCTCGCGTCGACGCTCCAACCCGGGTCACTCACCTCACCCTCGTCTTGCCCTCGTTGTCGCCCTTGTATCGGCGTCATTGCCTCGTAATCGCCCTCAACCTCGTCTCAGCGTCGTCGCCGTCAACCCGTCCTCGTCTCAGCGTTATCGCGTCATCGCGGGTCACTCACCTCACCCTCGCCTTGCCCCCGTCGTCGCCCTTGTCTCGGCATCGTCGCTGTCACCCCGTCCTCGTCTCAGCGGTCTCAGCACGGTCGCAGTCACGTCGCCCTCATCTCGGCGCCGTCGCCTTGTCATCACCCACATCCTCGTCTCAGCGTCATCGCGTCGTCGCCGTTTCACCCTCGCCGATCCCTTGCGCTCGTGTGTGAACACGAACGCTTCGTCCTCGCTGTTGTTTCCATCGCTGTCGCCCCCGTTTCTGCCGTCGCCTCATCATCGCCGACCCCTTGCCACATCGCGCTCACGTGTGAACACGAACGGGAACACGTTGTGTGTTCCCTTTCGTGTCTACATATGAACGCTTCGTCCGAGTCGCTCCTGGTTGACCTCGTCTCACCCCAAGTCGCCGTTCCCGTTCCCGTTCCCGTTCCCTCGCCCTCGTCTCAGCGTCGTGGCATCGTCCTCCCTCATCTCAACGCTGTCGGCCATCGCCGTCGCCTCACTGTCACCCTCGTCTTTGCCGTCGCCTCATCGTCGCTGACCCATGCAACATCACGCTCGTGTGTGAACACGAACGGGAACACACAACGTGTTCCCTTTCGTGTTTACATACGAACGCTGCTTGCTCGCACCGTGTTCGTCCTTGCCCATCTCCCCCACTCATAACCCGCGGGTACGGGTACGGGTCTGGTTTAGTTTACCCGTGCAAAAACCCTGTACCCGTTAGGCGGGTACGGGTGTTTCGTGGGTATGGGTACGGGTACGTTTCCCATACCCGCGGGTCGACCCGTGCTATTGCCTAGTTGCACGTCTCCTGTCCAAACGACTCCAACATCGCCGCAAGCCTGCGGGCAAATAGTTTGCCGAGGGTCCCAACATATTCCCTCAACTTTGCCAACACTGCCTGGACGACATATCAAACCTGGTGCAGGCACATTACCGTTGTCGTCATCACCTCCAAGAGGCATCTCCCACAACTTCTTCGCATCCATCACCGACTTGAAGATATTTTCGTCCGTCGCATCAAAAACGTTGGTGGTTAGTGTAGCTTCTCCATGACAGATTTATCGTGCGTGGTCGGCGCTCCTACCTAAAGCGGTATTGGGTGCGTTGGGTACTGAATCCCAGGGTTGTTTTTCCTGGTAAGGTCCGACCGTTGCCGCGTACTTTCAGGGACCGCCTTCGTAACGGATACGGTGACTGGTCGTTTACATTGTCAGGACAATCCATCCGTCCGCACACAACCGCCACACAAATCACACCGTTATACACCTCCAACATTCTCCACATAGCAGTGCTGGTTAGCAGGTGAGCACGGACGTGTTTTGGTCGTCGAAGGTGTGGCTCTGCGAGAGTCGGACGTGATCGATGGTCGTGTTTCCCTGGATAGGCTGAGGTGGTTCTTTGCCCACGAAGCAATTGGTGACATCGAGCCTTTACCGGTCGTCCGCTGGTGGGCCACCAGCCCGATGATATGTGTATGATTTGCAGACATGTGAGAGTGCCTAGACGCTCTCTTGCCAGGCGTGCGAGAAATGCAATCCCTTGTGGCAGTCCATGGTCTTGCACCAGGTAGTAGGTCTACCAAGACAGAGCTTTTGCACTCTCATTCGTACATTGCATGCCCCCCGTCGACGTTGACGGTTCGACTACGTGCCCTTGTGCGGCCGAGGCACATGGCTGGTCGCAGTCACAAGTGTTACACCGTTCGTGTCAGTCAAGCCGAGTTTGTTCAGGATGGCGAAGGTGAATGTTGCAATGCTATCAACGTCAGAGTTGCGTATGTTTTCCTTGCTGTGACCGTGCAATGGTGGTGGCCGCCCTGTGGGGGATGTCATGGTAGTTGATCTGCCAATAGGATACACTGCCATATCTTGATTGGTTGATTGAAGCCCTTCAGATGGTTGCACTAGATGCTCATCGTGTTCCGAGGGGAACAGTTCCCCTCCCTCTCGACGTGTTACAACAACAATTGTCCGAACATCACTGTACAGCCCGGTGTGAGTCAAAGTTCTTGTTCGCCCGGCCCAGCCGCGAGATGCCACCAGTGACCAATGTGTCTTGTGTGCCGGACGACGTGCAGCTTCCCTTCCATGCCAGTGCTCAGTTTAAGTAAGATATCATCTGCGACTGGCAGATGCGCATGGGCGTTGCCAGTCATCAGTTATCGTTATGCGCCATCTGTGCACAGCGCTTCAAGCCACACGACATCACCGAGGTTGACCTTCGGGATATTGATCTCGGCCTGCTCCGTACTAACACCCACCTACCGGATCATGTTGTGCCCACCACATACAATTGCCGGGCATATGATGGTGCCATTCTATATCCCAGGGGTTTGTGCGATTGGCAATACCGTGGTCCAGCGGACCTCTGTAAATAACTCAAGCCCACTACGAGTGGCAGCTGTTTGATCAGCAACAGCCCTTCGATGAGTTGCTAGATAATTGAGAGTGCATGAACGTTCACAGCCGACTTGGCGCGGACAGTAAAACGAACGGTATACTCCAGGGAGATCTTGACTCGTTTCTTCGACAATTCGAGCAACCTCCTCTTAAGACGAGCCCGCTCAACATTGTCGCCAAACACGCCCTAGATTGGATCGACAAATGGCTGTGGACTGGGTTCGGACTGCGTACCCTTCCTGGACTATGCAGGATACCGATACCGACACCCACCCCGTCAGCGTTGAACGTCGAGTGAGGAGTGTGACACGATGGACTGAGATAGTACTTTCAAAACGTGTGTGTTTCATATCTATTTGCTCCACGTCCGTTCCGAGTCCTGACCGTCCAATTTTCGCTTATTTATTCTATTGTCGTGACGTTGCATCGTACGTGAACACCATTCTTGTAGTGTAAGTCTTTTTTTTTCGTCACCATTTCTTGAAGGCTCGAATTTGAAAGCTTGTGAACCATGGATAGCTCAATATCAAAGATCTTTCGGCCGTATATGAGACCGCTGAGGGCATGCAAGCTGCCCGATGACGCCATCGTGTAAGCCGCTGGCATCCTAGTCACGTGTACGATACATATATATCCCCGCCGCCTCGTAGAGATACAGCAGTAGTCCATGTACCATACCTCGTAGTCCCCGTATAGAGCATGGTCCAGTTCTTGCGTGCCCGCCCTCCTCAGTGTTTCCGCCGTTGGCCACGGCCGGTTTCCACATCGCCAACTTTCAGTATTATGCCTATGAATGATGTCACAGACGCCTTTTCCAATGCGTCCATGTTCGACTTGATGTTGGTGTCGAGGGCCCGCGAGAGCCACCTGGATCAGCTACCTATTCAGTCACAAGGCAGGCTCGTCGCAGGAGGCTCAGCTGCAGGGCTATATTCGTGGAAACGTTGCCGTACTTCCTCAGGATATGTACAACTTATCAGGAAACTGTTAGGGAGCTGTTATAACCAGATGAATGTTACAAACAAATGTAAAGCTGACGTAATAAGGTAATGCTGAACCAAGGATATCAGCACTTGCAAGAAGGGCAGCAGAAGGACAAGGATTTGAAAAGAGAGTGGAAGAAGAACATGCTGATGTAAATGCTATCTCAGTACTGATGTACTTGGTGGACGATTAGATGACAATACTCAACTTTGAGTTGGACCATTCTGGTGGTTCCGAGATCTTCCGATCCGGAACTACTTCCGGATTTTTCCCGCGCCCTTCCGGTCTCGGAAGCATCTTTCCGAGGCAGTTCCGAGTTTTTTCCCGCGCTCTTCCGGACTCGGAAGAGCGGAAGTCTCGGAACCACTTCCGGTGTATAACCTTCACGTTCGCTTAACCTTTTGACTTTATCTTACGGCACTTATTATCATATGTTTTAGCCTCCCTTTCAGGTTCATCTTTTCAATATTGCAGGTAACATAATACGAGTGTACCTCCGCCCATAGTATATGTATATATACTTACGCTGTTTGTTAGCACCTCAGTCGTTTTCGCCCATCTTAGGCAGCGGCTGAGGTGAGTTATTCTTTTTCACCTACTAGTCTTTATTCCTAACTAATGTACTATAGTATTGGGCAACTCCTGCCTCTCTTTAGAATCTGTCATTAGAAACTCTTGTCAGTACTTTGGCATAATGAGTTTTGTATTGTCCACTAGTAGCATTCTGGCACTCAAGTTGTCCTGAGCTGATATAACTAGATGAATGTTACAAAAAAGATAAAAAGCTGACATAATATGGTATATACTGGACCAAGGAATATCAGCACTTGCAATGAGGGCAGCACAGCTAAGGATGTGTGAAGAGAGTGGAAGGAAGACATGCTGATGGAAATGCTATCTCATACCAATGTCCAGCTAGTAGCATTCTGGCACTCAAGTTGTATTGAGCTGACATAACCAGATGATTGTTACAAACAAATAAAAAGCTGACATATGCCAGACCAAGGAATATCAGCACTTGCAATGAGGGCAGCAGACAGCTAAGGGTGTGAGAAGAGAGTGGAAGAAAGACATGCTGATGGAAATGCTATCTCAGTACCAATGTAGTTGATGGATGATTAGAAACCTGGATCAGTGCCTTGGCATGATGTGTTTAGTATTGTCCAGCTAGTAGCATTCCGGCACTCAAGTTGTAGCGCTGAGCTGGATGATTGTTACATACAAGTGTGTGGAGACCTTCGGATGTGATACTTACTTGACATTCGGTCGTGTGAAGGTAGTAATAATTGGCACATTCTACAGTAAAAGTTTTTTGTACACATGCAGCGGAAAACTCCTTGGTTTGACGAACCCAGTGAGGTATCCATGAACGACGACATGTTTCCCCACAGCAGGCGGTGGAGTTTTCGTGAACCGTGAAGTCACGCTGGGATAAAAACAGCGGAGGCGGATGAGTTACTGCAGAGCTGCGCACAAAGCCCTCCAGGCACCCCTGGACCCCAACTGCCACCCGCCAGCCGTTTGTGAATTTGAATGGAACACCAACCAGACTCGTCAAAGAAAGCCTCTATTGTTGTACAAACCATTCTTGTCAAGTTACACATTCACTCAGTCACCATTTAATGGCCTGAACGACATTAACGACCTCGTATTGAACTCATAGAAGCACATCAGCATGGATACACTCTTGTCGCGAACCGCCGCTGTTCCGCGTGTCAACCCAGGTATGGGATACCAGAAGGTTCTCAAGATCTCACCTTCGATTACCTCGTCTGCTAGACGAGTCCTGTCGGGCTTGTCGACCGCAATGCTACGCATCCCGAGATACCTGTCCGGAGCTTCAGTACGAACGCTATACTCTCCCAGCCAGCACCACGAGGTCATCACTGTTGCTGGTGAGCAGATCGAGGGTGGTCAGTCCCCCACCCCCTCGAACCTGTTTGGAGTGTCCATCCACCGACACCATTAACAACGTCAATGCCAAAATTCAAGACGAGGGGGGTGGGGCTATCCGACCAGCAGCGCCTCATCTTAGTTGCTGAGTCCTCGGACACATCGACAACATCAAGGCCAAGGTTCAAGACCTGGGAGGACTGTCCGACCAGCAGTACCTCATCTTGGCAGCCGAATCTGACAATCGACACCTAATAATGATAAAATAAAGATAATTCAGTAGAATCACATACGCTCAGTCTCCCCGAAGGTCTTGAATGGCAGTGAGTGCCAGACGGAGATGCTGCTTCGAAACGGACGCGATAGAAGTCCAACCGAACGAAGGCACTGTGCACGAACACACGGACGCAGAGATTGGAGGAGTGCGCCAAGACGCGCAGGTCGACGTGGAGAACGCGAGGACGTGATGGAACATGTCGATTGAGGGAGAGGGAGATAGTGCAAGGACACACAAGCGATCGACATCGCGAGCTGCTCCCCTACCAACCAGAGCCCCTCATCCGCCATATTTGCACTGGCAATTACTACCCCCTCATGACACGCATGCCGCACGTGTGGATGCCCACAAGCAGGTGGCGGCCGTGCACACGGATACACACATAACAGCCTCGTCCCACACTGGATCAGCGGCTCTAGCACTGTCCGGCCACAGGCAGACGAGCTCATCAACCCCCCCCTTGGACAGACCTCGCATGGATTTTTGTGACCGCGGTGCGGACAGCGGTGGTGCCCACACGTAAGGGCGCGGCCGCAAGGGAGGTCGCAGTCGTACAACGTGTGCATGGCGGGGTCAAGTTGGAGCTGGAGCTGGGCATCAAGATCGGCGTGTGAGGTATGTGAGGTATCGCGCCGGCAGCGGTGTGTTGGAGAGACGCGAGGGAGGCGAGGGAGCAGCAAATACGTCCACATTGGTGTCGTCCACAGGAGCGGATGGCTTGGCAGGGCTTGTCACACAGGATGGCCTTGCTTGCGGGGGTTACAGTATCTGCAGTGCTGATGGCCGGTTGTAGCGTCAGGATGGCCTCGCTGCAGGGCGACCTGTGTTTTGTAGTACCGCAACGACATGTGCGTTCGACTTGTTCGGTACAGGGCGGACAGGGGTCCCAGTGGCAGGTCACTTGGCATAAGTGGCCACATGGGAGGGTTTGGAGCAGGGGGAGGTGCAGATTGGGAGAGGTGAGGTACATGACTCGCGTGGTGGGAGGAGTGCAGCGGAGGAACTTCGCATGCTGCTTGCTGCAAGTTTGTCGGATGAACGAGCAATACGGTAACGACCGCAAGCGCAGGAAATGACGCGCTCAGGGTCGAAGGGACATGGCGGCATTGGAGATGGTGGATGGCATGTCTTGGAACAAGAATGATGTGAACAGGCAAATGGACTAGCAGAGACACGTATCAGTAGGGTTAACTTTGATAGAAAAAGTCGTACCGCTCGCAAGGATGACCACGACCATAACTTCCCGTCCATACTTGTTCAGAACCACAACGGCATATTTGGTACTGTGCTCCACTTTGATTTCACCACACCCAACGTATTTCGTTTGCCTCCCACACCAGCATCGGACATCTTCTCGCTGCGAACATGGCGGACACGGACCCTCGTGGCATGACTCCGCGCACAAATGCTCCGAACGGCCACACCGTAAACATTTGCGACAGGGTTGAGCGCACGAAAACGACAAGGCGGTCAGGCCGACCTGGCATTTCCCACTATGTCTTTCCTTGCCACAGAAACATGCACTTGGACGGTCACCGCACACAGTGGACATGGACCTGGATGGCATGCCAACGGACATGCGTGTGTGTGCCCCGAGCGCGGGCACGACAGCCTGGGTTGGGCACACGAGTGTGGTGTCGCAATGCACGGCGGCGCTGGGTGACGCATACGGAGACAAAAGCACCTAGCGAAACCTCGTCATGGTCAATGGTTCGTATTAAATAAGAGACAAACGGGACGTGCGTACATTGATTGCTTTGTAAATGGTGGCTGCAGATTTCAAAATTCAGTCAAAATAAACGAGTCTGAGAATTTCAGTCATGAACACGATAATGTCATACCGAATGACCCAGAACCAAGACGCTTCTCGAGTCTAAATCTGCCATCAATTCGGTGAGGGATGACCACTGGACAGTCTAGTTGCTGAGGTTGGAGTTCGCAGGCCGCCATCAGAATCTGACAGGCCCTAGAATCTTTTTGGGGCTGACAGGGAGGTTCAGACGATTTTGCGTTTACTTCGGCGGTTTATCAACCGTATCAGATTCCCACCGACGACATCGTTTCAGTCGTCTCTAGGTCCGCGGCCACCCTATTACATAATATGTGTCGCATCTTTCCGAGCTGTCTTTTCGGCATCGCCAGCCCAAAGAAGGTGCCGAAAGAAAGCTGCTGCCTGTCTACTCCGCTGTCATCATTGACGACGAGCACAGCTAGTACGTCCCCCTCCAGAATGACCTCCTCAGTCGCCACTCATTGCGGTTACTCCACGGCTACCTCCCGGAGGGTCATGTTACCTCCAGCAATAACTATCGAAGGTCGTCATACTTCGCTCTCCTCAGCTTCCATCGCATCGTCAAAATGTCGCACCGGTCTCAGTACACCCAGTTCTCCAGCCATAGACAAATCCAGAACCAATTCCCTTATCGCTACACCAACTAGTACACAGACTAAAGCTTCCTGTGAGACGTCGGATCTAGCCATCCTCGCGAGTGTGTTCGACATGATGTCCCTCGATGAACTCAGTAGGTATCTGGCCTCATTATGTCCAACTTCTTATCCGTGAAGAAATCACCTTAGAGTCCTGTGATGGTGCAACAGCACTTTTCCTCCAGCTTTACACGTCCTACAATGAGGGACAACACATTTTGGTGAGTGATGTGGCCTCTACTATTGTATCGCCTAGGTGACTGCGGGCGCGGTGCGGAGTTGTTGACCCTTCCATTTCGTAGAAGGTATCCTTGGTGTCACCTGAACAATTCAGCCTCATAAGGGAAACCGTTTCCCGTTTCCCAAGGCGATTGGGAAAGCCACAGTAAGATAATAATATTGTTATCGTTCAACCCTGAAACCGTACTGAAAAAAGTACCAGCTTCTCTTACTTGGGCACAAAATGTTTGCTCATCATCAAATGGCCAACTCAAATTCATGAGAAACCTATTCGAACTATGGACAAGATATTGATGAGGCAGGGAATTGACCTTCCCTATCCAAGCGAACTCGTCGTTGCTCAAATAAATCATAACACAAGTCTTGTCACCGAGGAAGATACGATCATCCCCGATGTCTTATTGGAGTTTGGTGCGAGTGATGATTCGTCGGACCCTATCTATCCTGTTGTTTGCCAGATTGCGTTTTCCCAGACATTTGAGGATGCCCGGGAGGAGATCGAGATTTTCACAAACGCTTATCCCTCATTGTGCATGGCTATCGTCATAGATATCAAAGAAGATCCGTCCTACCGAAGTCCGTTGCCTAGGAGCGAGGTGTGGAAGACGCTATCTCAAGAACTGTATATGTCATATACTGCCTTCCTCAATCGCAGTTCCATCCGCCAGGCCCCGCCTGCAGTGGCTTTCTCACCCGAACCTTTCGTGGTTTGTGGCCATACATGGTGTTCCGTTAAAGAGGTGGAATACCATGTGTGGGTCAAGGGACCCGATTCCGACCGGTTGCACATCGACACCAAGCTCGGTGATAATTACGCAGCTTGTGTAAGTATACCACTCAACTATATCTATATTTGTCCTTAGTACTAACACAATCCAAGACGTCGCCCGGCAACGTTGGCCGAGCCAACGTTGAAGCCATGCTTCTCAGGGGCCTAAGCGAGGTGAAGCAATCTGTCATATCATTCTGTGAAATGATCATCCGGAATGCCGAGCACCCCTCCATTGATCTCACACCCCTTCGCTCGCACACAACTACACTTCCGGTTTCACTCCAGTCGTTCGATAACGACATCACAAAGGGGATCAAGGTGACCAGTCATGCTCGATACGAACAATGGTTCAACAAGTTGTCCCGAGGCGTGAAGTGTTCTCTTGATGCACGTGTAGCGGCTGTGGTGGGCGAAGGGTCAAAGAAACCTAGGCAAGCATAATATCGTATCGATTTCATGTGCGTCGCCTTCTGTTTTTCTCTTCCGATTTGTATCATTACCTCTGTAAACCGTACGCCGTTCCCAAGAGCAATGTATCGATTCGATTTGAACTACCGAAGTCTAAGGGTCCCCATTGCCAATCAGCAAAATGTCACCTGTCTTTTTCGGCCTGTGATGTCTGTCCAAGAGCCGACAGACACACAGACGCCGAAGTACCTGTACTTTTCCCAGCCATGTCCTGCCTGCACACAGACAATCACAGGCAGAAAAGTCCCACTTACAGACTCCAAAGTCCACAGTAGCAACAGGCCCCTCAGAACTCCAGGTCATACAGACGAGCTCAGACGCCAAAATACACTTGCCATGCACATTGAACCGCACATTATGGAAACACATAGTATAGGGTAGATAAAAACAAACAGAATATATATGTTTATTGACCGCATCGTATGGGATGACACCCTGATCATTGCTCGTTCATCATACTCCAGGTCATCTTCCTCATCTTCCAGGGCAGCCTTGACTGAGCAAGCAAGGCAGTGAATTGAGAGTCAAGCAGGTCGAAGAGAGGGTCTCAAGGCCAAGTTGCAAGCGCCGAGAGAAAGTGCCGAGGGTACAGGCGAGGTCGGCAGCGAACCGTGTCGACCAGAATGACCAACTGAGCCACCAGACGTGGCGGATAGCGTGCGCACGCGAGACGGTGAAACACTTGCCGAGCTCGAGTTGCATCACCTAAATCCAATCCGGGAAAATGAATCAAAGAAAAAAGGGGGTGAGGGACGATAGTTGTACCTTGCTAGTGCCTTTGCCTATGGCAGCGATCCGTCAGACCTGCGTGCCACAATCGCCACAGAATGCATCAGAATATCAGCACAAATGCCTGAAGGGAAAGGACGTGGAGAACTCACCCAGAAGGGCTTGAGACAAGCTGGACGGCCCAGGCAGCGAGACAGCGATACCAGCAAGTCACACAAGTTTGGTATCAAGAGGAAGGAACAGCCAGAACTATAGAAACGAATAAGAACAGTCTTTGTCCTGCATCCCTGCACTCATGACGATGTAAAATGCTTGGTCGGAATGCTTGGTGATCATGGTATCATCGATGATCCCACCGTACTCGTTGAGACGCACGGAGAGTGTCGATGAGCACAGTGTGAGTGTCACGAGCGACGATGGCATCGTCATGAGCCACTGGCATCATCGATCATCAACCCATGGCCAAGGGTGAGCGCTTGAGCGGTCGCTTGGAAAATTTAAGTTCAACACATCATGTGCTAGCTTAGGGCTGGCACAATGTAGCTTTGTGAACCAAATTGTTGCATGTGGGGGAACCCCCACACATACCAGAACCCGTCAGCCAGTTGTTCGAAGGGGAGTGAAGTGGTCGTACTACACCAAACGACTGCGCTGATGAAGAAGAGTTGCCAGGAGGCAAGAGGGAATGGTTGGGGATGAGGCTTACCTTGGTAGGCCATTTAACGTGTGAGTATGTACACCGACAGTGTGGCACCGCTTGGCACATTGCTCGACACCCCGGACAGCACCATTCCTCAGCCTGAGGGCGTGATTTGCCTCCTTGAGCTCCTTGACACTCTTATCAGCCCAGGCACGCATACACTTGAGATGAAATGTGCTCCAACAACAATGGCCCTCTCCCTGCCCACGCCCGGTTCACGTGCCTTGGTGCTGGTGGGTGGGGAACACGACCATGTCGGATGCTCAGGTTCGGATCGTGCTGAAACAGATTGGACAGTTGGTAAAGGGAGGCATATGCAGGGCATGTGTGAGCATCGAGGTGAAGTCGTCACCGGGCGGTTCCCACGTTCGTCGTGGCTTGCGTTTCTCAGCAGGAGCAGGATCATGCTGCGGTGCACTGGAGGAAGACGTACTATGGGCCTCTGCCAGCATACTGAGCGTCGCTGTGAATTTAGCACGGCAGGATGTGCGTGGTGGGTATGATGGAGCAATGTTGGTGCTGATGGCGGTGGATGGAGCTGGCTCGTCGTTGGGTTGATCCGAGGATCAAGGTGGATGACAGTGGGATTTTCCACTGTGACTACTTGGCTGCCACTCATCGTCACGGTGTAGGGGTATGTCTTGTTGGATATCTGGACGTTGGACATTCAAAGCAGCGCGTTCACCGGTTAGAATCATTGTCGCTTGGTGTGACACGAGATCAGTAGTGCCAGAGCTCCCGCCATGTTCTCTCGCCCGCTGTTGTTCCATACTATCATTGGACCGGTGTTGCAAAATGACAGGGAGTTGCAAAACCATGTCTAGCTCACTCAACACAACAATTTTCGGCCTGAGCTACTGGATCTAGGATAAGATATGATAGATTATTCTCCTTGTATTTTTTTTTTGAATGAGCGAGTGTGTCTTCATCTCTTGGCATCTCATTCATACCTCATGACCAGGCATATTCAGTTACAAGTGTCAGGGCAATACATAGATCACAGCAAAAAAAAATCCAAAAAAAAACCTAGGAATACTCTACACTGTTGTCCAACAGTTCAACAACATGTTTTTGAGGTCATTGCGATCATTGTGAGAGACCGTGCAGCTCCCGAAGTCCATGGTGCACAAAGCGTGACACTGGTGAGCGGACTCGGCGGAGTGCATCTCGGCAGCAACGGCAACAGCGGCAATGCATGGCAGACTCACGCAGAAATTGCGCAAAGTCTGTGGACTACCATCACTGGTTTGTTCTTACCTTTTTATTACATGATAGATATTTCAATTAGAGCTCATGTTGAGATAGAAATATAATTATTTATATGACTATCTAATGAGATCATATGATCACCTAATTTTTTTATCAGAATATTATGTTTGATAAATTTTCCTGATAATTATATGGTTATATAACATCTTACAAAATGTTCATCTAATGAAATAGTCTTTCTAATTCTCATCCAAGTATTTTATAAGAATATAAATCTTGCTAATTGGCTTGCAATGTTTAGTAAAGTTTTTGTTGATGACCAATAAAATTACCAGATTGCAGAAATCTTATATGAAGATATTTTATTTGATAAGAGTTGTTGATGATTATATCATGAGAGTGGTCAAAGCGTGGGAAAGTATTTGTAATAACTATATAGTACATGTTATATAAACTCATTCTTCCTCTCTTCTTAATTTCTTCACTCTTGACTTTGAGTTCTATTCACCTCAAAGTTAAGAGTCACTCTAGTTCTTAGAGTTTACAGTTGTGTGGGTTAATTTGTAAGTATGTTTTCAAGTTAAGTGTTCGCTTTTTTGTAATTTAGGATAATAGGATAATAGTAGTTTATGTATATAGTTTATAAATAACAAATAACAAATAATATTGTTTGCTATAATATATTATTCTGATTGATGGTTATGATATGTATATTGTTAACCTTTCATTGTAACAATCTTGTCAGATTATATAATATTGACCAACTTGACAAATTAATTATTATATTATATTTGCTTTCAATGTTGTTTGTAAATTGGTACTTAATGTACTCCAACATAAACTTTCCAGTTATTATCAATCCCCTTGACCTATATATTCCAATATATTATGGATAATAATAATTATTGTGATTATTATGATTGTGGGGCTTATAATGACCTTATATAATATTATCATAATCTTTCAAATTCAGTGATGTCACACCCGCATGCTCTGACCTCAAAAGTGATCCACGATTCGAGGGCCTATTCGGTGGCTGCTCACGCACTGCTGGTCAGCAATGTGCTCTCGACCACACCGATCTCGACTTCGAGAACACCCCGCCTGCCCAAAACATCCCCGTCGGCTCTCTCGCCACCTTGACGGGCCTCCAGCTTCTTCTATGCCGGCTACTAGTATCCTGTTTTCAGATCATAACTTCATCCGAAATCACTATGATACTTTTCCACCCCATTCATTACAGAACTCTAGTGGACCCTATGTACATTATCCGTCAGATCAATCCATAGCCTATTCTAATTCCAAGTCGACTACATATGTATCATCTAGTACATCCCACCATCCCTACCATATGCATTTGTAGACTTGTAGTACGAGATCTGGAACCTTTGAGTGGATAGTGTCGAGGTAGCATGGTGCCATTTTGAAGCACGGTTCTTGAAGTCCACGAGCGACAGAGAACCTCATGAATGAAACCTTTGATCGTTGTGATATCGCGCTGTCGTGCAGGCTGGCTGCCAGTGAATAGTGCGACGGCACGTCGGAGATTAATTTAGCACTGTGACATGGTGTAACACTCCACTCACAGGCGGATGGGAAATGTTGCAACTCCCTGTCGATTTCACCTTCTGCACCGGCATCGCTCTGGCAACTTCAACATGTCGTTTCTGGTGTTTTTTTTGGCTGCTTCTTGCTTTTGACACACTTCTATATAATCCTATGTCTTTTTTAATTTTATTTAGATGATGAGTATCTTGTAGTTGCACATGGTGTTCACATTTTGCAACACCGGTCCAATGATAGTAGTCCAAGGACTGGACAGTGAACATCAGGAAAACCTCAATTTGTTTAGTCATGTTTGGTATTGACTTATGAGGTCTTATACAAGTGTAAACAGTTAAGTTCGACCAAGACAGTTCAGCCTGTGTGGTCATCTTATGTTTCGTCTTGATGGATTTTTATCACAGGCAGCGTGACTCATTTAAACTGTCTAAGTCATTTGAGGTTTTATACAGCGTGCAAATTCACTAAGAAGAATAAATAAATTTCAACGTCAATTCAAGCACATCACTGTATAGTAGCTACTAAGTCCTCATTGCCCTCACACTGATTGTTTTGTTCGATTTGATTCGTTGATCGCATGGGCGCGCTGTAGCACTCCATCTCTCCCCCTTCAATGATCGGCTCATTCCGTCACATTTCCGAGTTCTCGCCATCGCCGTCGACCTTCACCGGTGCATTCCTCCGACCTTGCCTTCACCCTCTGCATCCGAGTCCCCACTTCCCTGTGAGACGCCCCTTTTGCTGCTCACTGATCATGTGACCTCCGCCTGGTTCGACTGTATGGCGCTCGGTTCGACTTGCTGCACGTCGTCTCGCATGCATGGGCAATCTGCCACATCTGGGGGGGGGGCTCGGTGAGTCCCTCTGGTCGACGCATCTCCTCGCTATACTTTCTCTCGACTTGACCAACCCTCGCTCGACCTGTCTCTCGCCTCCTCGCAACCTCGCGACCTCTAGCTGGTTGGGGGGCTCTGTAGGCTCGTCTGGACGATGCCTGTTGCCGCCCGTCGCGTCTACAGGGTCTTCCGATAGTCTTGTGTCCCAGTCGTCATCTGGGCCATCAATTTCGTCCTCGCATGTTGCCTTGGGCATTGCACACAAGTGGTCAACATTCATGTCGCAGCCACCGTCCTCCCTGTACGCTGCAGCGGCCCTGTCAGCATCAAAACCCAGTCCCATGGAGAACGAAGCATCCGCTTCATACGAAATCGGATTGATGCGCACAGTACTAGCAAGCAGATTGCTGGAAGACAATGCGTCGGTGGAGAGAGTTGGACAGCCAAGGTCAGTGTCGTTGCGCACGGTGGCAAGCAGATTGCTGGAAGACGATGCGTCGGTGGAGAGAGTTGGACAGCCAAGGTCAGTGTCATTGCGCACAGTGGCAAGCAGATTGCTGGAAGACGATGCGTCGGTGGAGAGAGTTGGACAGCCAAGGTCAGTCGTTGCGCACGGTGGCAAGCAGATTGCTGGAAGATGATGCGTCGGTGGAGAGAGTTGGACAGCTAAGGTCAGTGTCGTAGTCGAGGCCAACCTCACCTTGGGATATCCAATCATCATCCAATCCCACAGGAAAGGAAGATGAAAAAGCTTGTTTCTCTTTCCGAACAAGATCCGAAACCCTTGAGCAAATAGGTTTGTCTGTGGTTTCGTCACCCAGGCAAACTGCTGGAAGATGATGCGTTGGTGGAGAGAGTTAGACAGCCAAGGTTGGTGTCTATCCGCCACGTCTGGTGGCTCGGTTAGTCCCTCTGGTCGATGCATCTCCTTGCCATACTTGTTTGTGCCCTCCACACTTTCTCTCGACTTGATCAACCCTCATTCGACCCATCTCTCGCCTCCTCGCAACCTCGTGACCTCCAGCTGGTTGGGGGGCTCTGTAGGCTCGTCTGGACGACGCCTGTCGCTGCCCGTCCATGTAACCATCGCGTGCACGCGACATTTGTCGCATGGCGTCTTTCTTCCGTTTCTCTTGTTCTTCCCACTTCTTTGTGCCAGTGGTCCATGTCCTGCAGTGTCTCATAGACTCTTCCATAAGCTCTGAATTTCTTGCAAAGCGATCTGTTGGTGGTGCACGGTGGCAACCAAACATTGCTGATATGGCTTGAACTTTTCGAGTTCGATGGTGAATAATGTAGGTTCGACACCACTATTGCGACGGTTGAGGAAGAGAATATGTGAAACGTCGTCCGCTTGGATCTGAACATCGTGAGCAGAAAAATAGGCGAATCAAAATGTAAATACTACCTTTTCCTTGAGGTCCTTGAGGACTTCGTTCCGTTCATATGCAATCTTCTTTATCCTTCCGAGACGCTCTTCTATCTCGGCTGTATATTGTCCAATTCAGGCCCACTCTTGCTCGTCCCGAGTTTCCGAACAAATTTCCAGGTCAAGCAAGCTCTCCGCAGCACCAGGCTGTATGCTCGCACGGAAGAGCTCTTCTAGACCAGATGATTGCATCAGCGATATCTCTCCTTTCACAGCGTCCCAGATCGCGGAAACCTGCTGGTCAGAGGTCGCAGCCACATCGAGGGTATTCAGATGAGACCTTAGATCTTGTCTCAGGGACTTGTTGAGCGATGCAGATGGATCTTGTGTCCACAGATGATCATACTTGACTCCCATCAACTCGCACTCGCGGGATTCGGTGTCCAATTCACGTGAGATGGAGTCGAGCTCGGACTTGACACTATCCTTGAGCCAGGATAATTCGCACATGAGTGCATTGACGCTTTCCTGGTCTTCCATGTCCCCGATATCTCCCCTCCAATACCGTACCTCGACTGGGATCTTGTCTTCGCTGCCGACTCCTCCTTCTGCTATGGCTTTGAACCACCCGAGACCTTCTTGTACCCAATAGCATCCAGCACACTGTGTACCTCGACCTCTGCAATCTCAGCATTTTCCGCTTCTTTCCTGACCAACTTTGCTTTCTCTTCCGAGTACACACTCACGCTCTCATGTACGCCCAGAGGGATTAGCTTGATGAAGTTGTCCTGACTGATGACCTTTTGCACTTCAGGGGCACCGTAGACTTCTTGGATAGTGATCGGAGTGGCCATCGATAACTTGTCGATGCTGGGGAGGGCATCTGGAGAAGGAAGGACAGCATTGTATATGAGATCGTTGTCGCGCTGAGCATTGTTCTTGCGGTCGGTACAGACGTGAAGGTGCGATTTCGTACGCTCGAGGATGGAGGTCCCTACCTCGGCTGGTAGAGTGGGTGACACATGTGACCAAAGGGCAGAGTGGGCGGAACAATGACCTTCTTTGGCGAGGGTCTCTGTGAGTGTGAACTGCATGAGGGAATCACCATGTTTGCCTGCTTTATTGTCGACTTGGCTACAGTAGAATTGGGTGAGTGATCCCAACAATGTGAACTTGATCTGGAATGGGGTGAGATCGACAGTAGGACAGCTCGGGTCGAGGACGTACCTGAATGAGGGTTACCCAATTACGAACAAAGATACCTTTTCCCATGAAATCTTTGACTTCCTCGGAGAGGGACGAATACATGGGAGATGTAATCTTTGCCACAAGTATGTTCGCTTTCTTCTCACGGATACATTTCTCAAGAAAGAGTTCAGTGGCCTGGCGCCTACGAGTAACTTGATCACCTCGCAACTGAGGTCTGTCGATGGGTGATACACGTGAGCATGCCAGTGCAGGCATGAAAGTAGTAGAACGGCCCTTTGGATCAAACCTGTTCTGAGACATGGCAATGACAGAGTGGGTGGTGGCGATCTGGAAGAGGATGGAAGCCTTTTCATAAGCGATGGACGTTTGGGTGGTGACCTTGTTGGTGAAAGCATCGTGCCAGGAGAAATTGACATGAATCTCGGAGAAGCGCAGCTTGAGGAGTGCGAGCTGGCCAAAGTACTTGTAAAGGAGATCGCAGGCTGTGACGGCATAAATGGAGGGGCAGGGAAAGCAAAGACGTCGAATGGACCTGTCATGTCGCTTCCTCAGGCTGCACCTGTCTGCAGCGCTGGAGTGCCTGATAATACTCCTGGGCGTATGTCTCTGGGTTCTCTCCATACGACTTTGTGATGAGATTACGGATGGGTGACGTCCAGTCGACCTCGTCCATGGTCTTTTTGGGGATGGAGGTCGGACTGGTGCGAGAACATGGTGGCGGGACTGCACGCGACCAATGTGACTCTAGTATAGCACTCGAGCGTCAGGTGTTGATTCGTATTTGTTCCTCTCATGTCGCAACCAACGTTGAGTGACAACATCATCACTCAAAAGGTGCGCCCTCCCAACAGTATGACCGCTGTCGTATGTCCCTCTTTTCCTTCTCCCCGCTGTCCAACCGCTCACCCGACCTGCCAGTGGCCAATCTGTTCGTCAAAACATATGTTCCGTTGCACCTCTCTCCCCACCATTTGTTCGCTGACTCCTCATTAGTGGTGTAGGCTTTGGCGGCAGCGTCATCGCCTCCGTCATTCTCTTCCGAAGTGCGTCCCGTCGTGTGTCTAACTCGCTCCAACTCACACCCTACAGGACGCACGTGGCCCATAGCATTCTCGTCCGGCTTTGGCATGGGCGCTGCCTGCGTCTACTGTGACCACTCATTCAATCCCGCAGGCGTACCTGGCACCCGCATCATAATACCATCAGAGGAAACTCACCAGTAAAATACTGCCTGGGGACATCTGTTGCCTTTCCCAAGACAGTCGCATCGACAGGCGAATGGAAGTAGTGATAGTCGGAAGGTGGAAGGTGGAAGATCGTGAGAGAGCCAGCTTCAAACTGGAGACACGACGGGTGGGAAGGATCTAGGTTCAACAATGCAGGGATCGAGAACTCGTTGCCCTTGACTCAAAACTTGAGCGTAAGATTGATGGAGGGGTAGACGACGAGACAGCAGTCTGCCACAGAGCAGAATCAGCCTTGAACATGGCTGACGTGGCTACGGAAGGGCCTTGTCCTTGTCTGAGAAGCAATAGCCAGCATTTTGCATCCTTGTTCTTTTGTATCTGTGCCATCTTGAAATGAAGTCTATCAGATGAGCTGCAACGAAAGAGAAGCAAGGAGTACGTACTAATGACTGCCAATGGCAGTTTTGTGAGTGCAGGTAGGGATTGTGGTTTTGGGTGAGGTGAACTTGGAGAGACCCCAGTCATCGTCCTCATCGAAGTGTTCTTGTGGGAAGGTGTCGTTAAGCATAAAGACTTGGTCGCATGATCACTACCAAACCCGTGTAGCGATGTTGATCTGAGGTTCAGGATTAGTCTTGTCAAGAGGTCAAAGTCAAGACACTCACGAAGTAAAAGTTCAAGACAAGATTTCGAAGGAGTGATGATCAGCAAACTTGTTCACATAGTACCCTTTAAAAGCGTCAAGAGAGTTGTCACAATTAATCGCAGGATGGATGGGATTTGAGTTGCTGAACATAGGTAATAAGTGTACAGCACGGAAAATGGAGTCGACATGAATGACAGATAATTCGCGTGATCCATCATCTTCAAATGAGGGGCATATCATCCAAAGTCTGGTAGCGTTGTCCGGCCGAGAGCTAACATGCTTGTACCAGTGCACAAGTGCACAAGGGAAGGTGTTGTTGAGGGATGAGAGTGAGAAAAAACAGAGGACTCGGGTGACATCCATACCGTTGATGCTGTTGGTACACCTGAGTCTGTAGTATTAGACATTAGAGCATGGCAATTACCAGAAATGCCATTGCAGCTGATGATGCCAACTACCAGTGGCAGATTATGGCCATATCCCTAATTCCTGCAATATAGGAATTATTTCTGCTAGCTAGGTCCGCATTTTGATTACATAAGCAGGTACAGGAAATATATCCCATCATCAGCTGCAATGGCATTTCTGGTAATTGCCAATCATATTAGGTCAAAAACTACAGACACGGCTGCTCACTCGTGCTGTCGCCCCTGCTATCGCGTCATACCACCAACCGTCACCCACCTCATTCGCGCAATCTCACTCACCATCACCACTCACTCGCCTTCCTGTCTTGCTCGACCCTCCATGTGTGTGCACAATGCACTCTCCTCAATGCCCACCCAGCACACCCCTCCTCGAGCACGCACTGTCCTGCCTCACACCTGTGCGTGTTCGCCCACGCGTCACCCTCCCTGCTTCGTTCATGCCATTTTTTCCGCATGCGCTACGCCACGTCCTCGAAAGAAGATGGTGAGCCTGATGAAACAACTCACAACCACTTACCTGGAGAACGGATCCCCCAGACTTGGACCACCACTCATCACCCCACGCATCCAGTGACGGAACGATAGAGAGCGGCAATAATGACTGGTTGACAGTGCCAATGAATACCATAAGGAACGCCAAACGAGCAGATCGGCAGAATGAACCCACCAGCACCGGATACCAGGACAGGAGGGCGTTATGGCGAGGAGGTCGAGTTGGGCAACGCCAGAGAGATTCTGGGCATGATCGAAGCAATGAGTGCATCGATACGATGGGAGACCAAGATGAATAGATGGCACAAAGAGCAACAAGCACGGGTCAGTATGGACACAGCAAGCGAAAGGCACCAAGTGTACTTAGTCCACCCAGTGGACTTCCCTACCATGTCGACGAACGACATACCGGTCGTGCATCTGCACATTACAAGGACATGCACACACATGCATGACCTTGTGATATGCAAATGCATGGTTGTTGCAGCCTTCTGCTATTCGTTCGCCCCTCACAGGCCTCCTCCCCCACACTTTCCCATATCGCACTGCATAGCCCGGGCCCGCACGCCATTATAGTTGCCACCGCTGGCATCTTGTGCACCATCACTGCCACCGTCTCGCTCACTTTCTGCACCCTTTCCTACAGGTACATAAAACCCGCACTGTGGGTCATGAAATTGACCCGTGCTTGTACCTGTTCCAGAGCAATTGCACTTTTTCGTTTGCCTTTGCACACCACATTTGAAATCTGAACATGTGTCGCATTTTCGATGTCGTGTGTCGCGAAATCATTTTGTTACGAACTTCCCGGGCCATCCAGTCTACACAAAAGGA
>QGOI01000962.1:0-19435 GCA_003313885.1 Boletus sp. MG55 | reverse complement strand
TCGCCAGTGTCTACCCACTGGGGATGGTCACCACTCATCCACGATGCTTACAGGAGAAACCGCCAGCTTTTCGAACCCACGAAGACATCACTCTTTGAATCGCTCTTCTATCCTCGGGAGAAAACTATGCCTGTTTCTATCCCCGGGCTTCTTGCAATTCACGTTCGGCGAGGGGATTTTGAAAAACACTGTGTTCATCTCGCCAATTGGTCTTCGGACTGGAATGCGTTCAACTCGTTCCCTGAGTTTCGTGACAAGTTTAATCCGCCAACTGACGGCGGTTGGGGTGAAACGTCGGAGGAGAATATGCAGCTCTACATGCGGCGATGCTACCCTTCGATCGAACAGATTGTCGAGAGGGTCAGACAAGTTCGTATGGAAGCCGCAGATCCTCTTCGATATTTGTACATTATGACGAACGGTGTGGTATCTTGGGTCGAGGAGCTGAAAATCGCACTTGCACAAGACATGGATTGGGATCATGTCGGCGGTAGCCGGGACCTGGATCTTACCAAGGAGCAGAAATATCTTTCGCAAGGTCTGGATATGTCTATCGCACAGCGGGCCCAGGTATTTATTGGAAATGGGGTAAGGGCTCTACTTTCCGATCATAACTTTCTACTGAATCGGGGGTGATTAGTGGTCCAGTTTGACGTCTAACGTGATTATGCTACGTGTAGCGCAAGAATCAGAACCGGACACAAACAGGTTCTGGTGACGATGTCGGTCAAGTTTCGTGACCATCCTACGGGCCGATCTACGATTCAATGATGTATCCATTGGGATTTGGGATTATGGGTTAGCTGGGTTACTTGGGCTACTTTACGATTGAAGTCTTACAGGGATGGCATCTATGCTTGCGAGTTGCTTGCGAGTATCTGCTACTGTACTAGTAATCGGCTTTGTTATGCTCCCACTATGATCAGTCGCGTCAGGTACTCAACCAATTATAAAGGACACCCAGCATAATTGAAATTGGAAAAAAGTCAACATGTCACATCCATTTATCAGTTTCTCCAAACACCAGATTTGCGAACTCAAGCCAGTCGTTCTGATCTTATGAAGGCCACGAGGTGAACTATCAGTAAGCATAGCTTCCTCACGGGGGAGTTTCTGATGATGGATCAACATCATCGGAAACGGCTTTTCGGGCCCCGACGTCGAAGAAGCATATAAGCCCGAGCCCTCAATGTCGGCCTGGCCTAATACCTGTGTCACGACGAGACGAGCCCCTAAGCGTCGAGCTCAAGGGGAAGAGGAGTGTTCATGCGAGCTTCGACGTCGTACTTACCAGTGATGAGACGGATGCGTCGGAAGCATCTGAGGGTGACGAAGACCCTAGGAACAGTCCGAAGAAGCTGCGAAATGCGTCCAAACGAAAGACGCGCGCTTACCGACCATACACCGTCAACCCAACGAAGAAGTTGACCACCCTCGCTTCACCCAAAGAGGGTATTCAACGGCATTGTCCGCCCAACGTCCTTTTCAATCTCACCGCATGCCCCACGTCCTCGCCAGCCTGCACCACATCCCCAAACAAGCACGGCTTGCGCATCTCGAGTCCCACGATGCATCCGAGCCAGAGCTTGGGCCGGTAGACGATGAGGGCGCTCTCATAGATCAGCTTGTCGAATTAGGTTCGTTCGTCCCGATTCGAGGAGACCAGGTTGGGAAAAGTCGATTAGGCCCTGTGTATGCATGAGTTCTTCCTCTTCGTCTGTCGTTTCAAACCTGAGGATTGCCGCGGTGCCAACGACGGACAACAATGTCGTCGCTGTGGGCAACGCCAACTTGGCGCCTACCCCGGTTGGACTATGTTGCTTGAAAAGGCGTCCCAGTCTTTCCGCGTTGTCGTCTGCAAATCTTGGTCAAATCCTCTAATAAAAGCTGGATCGTGTTGGCGCAGACGTGGCGTGGTGTGCTCGCAGAGACTGCTCGCAGAGATAGGACCTGCTGAGGGCTCATCAGGTGAAGAGATCAAGGTGAGCCACCAGTGTTTGCTACGAGATGATCCGGGGGAGGAGTAATGCAATCTCCGTGACGACTGTTCACTGTTTTCTGCATGTAGTGACAACAGCACCGTGGACTCACCACCCGACCCGTTCGGCGGATCCATTACACTCATAGGATCCCTTGGTCACATAGATAACGCTCTGGTGCACCTCTGCTTCTGCGTCTCCTTTCGATCAGCAATCTTGACCCTAGTAGGACGAGCAGGAGCCGTGTTCCCACATTCCTTGGCTCTCGTGAGTAACAACACGTCAAATTGCGACATGAACCCATATCGTTCCGTGAGTGGCTGCTTGTTCTCATCGCCACGCTAGATGCTAAACCGCGATACCACGTTCTGAAGCGGAACCGAAAGCCTGGAACTTTCAGGGGGGTATAATCACGCGCCGAGAGATAGTGTGTTGGTGATTTGGATGTTGCCAGCGTGATCGACTTGAGGGGGACCGAATCCGGGTTTGGGTGATGGGCAGGGGAGGCTTGGCGTTGATGTTTACATTGGACTTCGGAGTGCCTTCATGTCCACCTGTCAACTGTCTCTGCGGTTGGGGCATCAACGCATCTAGGATCAGCGTCGTCAGAGAAACCGTGATAGGCCCGCCCGTCTGTGATCGCGACTGACGCACGACCTGATCCTGGGCATTCAACACGCGCGATAAGTGTCGCCCATGCAACTACTTGATGTCCCCCTCTTCACTTGCGCTTCCCTTTGCTCCCTCCGTTCCCTCGGTTTCGGCGGCTCACGGAAGAGAACGTGTTCGCTGCGCGGGGCTTGGACGAGCTCGAGGGACTGTCTGCAGGTGAGCGGACCTGCGTCACGGCTTCGGTATACGATACGAGGATACCGCTAGGATCAGTGTCATGACGTGCGCGATGGCTCGTAGTGAAGCGGGCGTGTGATAAGATGCAGATGGCAAGATATAATATTAATGGGATGGGCGGACTAGACAGGGCTCGGTTGCGCAATCGCAGACTCGATTTCTTCATTTTACTAGTGTTCATGCCATTTAGTACGTGCGAAGACTTGTGTGTACAGCTGTGAGACTGCCGTATCGTGTTCCTGCATGGACGAAAGGACTCGAAGGAGGCGGTGTTGAATGAATATTACCTTTCTGACTTACCATGTTTCCGTGTTCTCAGACTCCGCCATCTGCTGCCGACAACATGACCCATATTTATTTATTGGTGTCCGACTGGGCTTGACATTCGCCTTTCTGCCCATTCACAGGCTGCTGGCTGCTATGGTACAGCAGGGACGGGTGTAAAGCTTTCCGACTTTGCTATACCTTCTTCAAGTCTTGGTGCTCTCACACCATCAACTCAGAAACTCGGACCCGAACGGTTCCTCATCCACTATTCGCCTCGTTGTTGTTCCTCAACCGCAAGAAGATGTGCAGATTGAGCTACCCTGCGTGAAGGATGAGATCGCTCACATTAGAATGTTGTCCACCGGGTCCCCTTTTGTAACCCTCCAGGACTCTCATGGTACTGTCGAGGACGTCATGGAAAAGTTGAAGAACACTGAATAGGTTCATTTCGCATGTCACGGGGTGCAAGATCCTGAGAACCCGCTCGACAGCGGGCTTTGCCTTGCGGACCATCGTCGTTTGAAGCTCTCCGACATCATTCAATTATCACGGCCTCAAGGTGGTCTCGCATTCCTCTCTGCCTGTCAGACCGCGAAAGGAGACGAGAAGTTATCAGGAGAATCTGTGCATCTCGCCGCAGGGATGCTCCTTGCCGGTTATGGTGGCGTCATCGCAACGATGTGGTCAATAATGGACTATGATGCACCCAAATTGAGGCGGAAGGTGTATGAGCATCTCTTTCGGGACAACAAGGTTCCCGACAGCACGGAGGCTGCAGAAGCGTTGCATTACGCCGTCCAGCATCTCCGTGACTCTGGCGCGTCATTCTCCTCTTGGGTTCCTTTTATTCATGTCGGTCGGTAGTTGGTATTCAACACGGCTCTCTAGTCCCCCTTGTTCGACTCAGAGGACGACCGTTCCGAGGCCTACATGCCTCCCTTTCTATGTTACTCTTTGGTCCGTGGATATGTGACTCACTTGTTCATTGTATTTAGATGCTGATGTTTCTATGGAATTCCTGATTCAATCACACATTAGTTTCACCATCGAAGCCACCGGGCCGAGCGCTATCAAAATGGCAGGGGCATTGAAATCAAATTTGGCAGGTTTGCTCGTCGTCTTGCGTCTGCATCAGCACCTATATAGCGGGCTCGCGTATGTTAGTATCAACCTAGTATTCAAGGGATCAAAGCGTTCGAATTCTAGTTTCAATTCCTTTTTGGCAGACATCAACGTCACCTATCTAGCTCATCAGTAGAAATGAGCTCTTCAATGACAAGGTGACTGGTGGGATGAAGGAACGGATCTCCCAAAGAGTAGGATAGTTCCAGTTCGAAACGGCTGTGTGGATGCCAACAAAAATTCGAGTGTTGTTGGATCCCACTGAAACCCGCCGGAAAGCCATAACTCCGGCAAAAGCCCATACGAGACCACAGATAGGTATCTGCATAGATATGACCATGTACGGGAGAATGCTGTGGTTGAGGTGTACGAGATTTCTCCAGCAAAGAAGTACGATGGTCGCGAGTTTCCGAGTTGAACATGGCAGTGAACAGGACTGGTAATCCCTACCACTGCAATGAGCAAGATTTAAATTGACACCTGCGTGTACCAATGAAGCGGTGAGGGAAGGAACGATTATCAGAGCTGGAATTGGGATGGGAGAAAGGTTGGCGACAGAGCAGTAGTGCTGCCATGAGGTAGGTGATCATGAAGGCGTCCTTGGGGCAGCGGTACTATGAGTAGGATTCCGGGGTAGGGTGAGGTGCGCGGCCACATGAGTTAGTAGGTCGAGGGTTTGCCCCAACTTGAAACGGACGAGATCAGACTCGATTAGAGATAGGCTCAGCAAAGGAATCAGCTACAGAAAGTAAAATACCTGAATTCGAGTTCTGCCTCAAGCCTATGTTACAGCACCGGTTATCGATCGAGTTGCTTGCTAGATGGATTTCAGTATTGTGAATATCGTGGTTGACAAGCTGTTCAGCCGTGCGGTGTTAGTGTCACTCCCGCTCGTACGGCACAAGGCCGCTTGGACAGGAAGAACGTCAAGGGCGGTAGCGGGAAAACATGTGTATTTGTTTTGATGCCGCGCATGAATAGCTATCGACGTGCTGATCGATAATATCCAGAGTGCCCGGAAACGCGTTCCGAATCACTCTGGCTACTTACGTGATTTTACTGAACGGGAGGACCAAGCTGTGCAGGCGACAACGTGCATCAGAACCGGGCCAACGTTTGAAAAATTTCTTCGGTGAGCCAAGCGGCTCGGCTCGGGTTCCCATGCACTCAGATCCGCGCGATACCGAGTCAAAGAAAGTGGTTCAGATTCGTTCATTGGAGTCCAAAGGAGCAACTTGAACGCTTGAAGCTTATGGAGCTTTTCGTCCTGCGCAGAATCCTGTCTTGCATGGTTGTGATACGGTCGCTATCTCGTTGGTTTGCCGATACTTCTCTGGAGCTGCATTGGAAGGCTGTCACGGCGACAGCGGCGTGACTCGTGAGAAATACGATATGGGCGCAGCTGGGAGTCTACCAAATCTGTTCACTTGGCCAACGATGGGATCCCAGGCAACCAAATTCATTGCATCCTTTACGCAACAGGTACCCATTACGGTTCTCCAACTCCCCAACTCGTGCGACGGTCTGGTAACGATTGCTGTACCTGCTGTGTTTCAAGCGGGGCCACGCGTTGTCCAAATACATCTCTGCCAGTACAAGCCCTGTTTTCCCTCGTGCTGCCACGGCGAGTAGACCGGAACCACGACGCTGTGCTCGTGTCTCATTTTCCTCCCTTCTGACATACGCGAATGTCAAGCTTTTATGTTCCTTGCGCTCGTTTCTACTCGCGAGGCGCAGTCCTCCTTGGAATCGCGATCTTGATTCTAGTGGCCTTTCCATTCAATCGGAGCCTCCTCTATTCCTTACTTGTCTATGGTCGCTATCCTCCATTATACCCACATCACTGCAAACAAGAACTGGAGTTACCACATTACCAACACTATGCACATTCAGACGTCAAGTACCTGTGGTCACCAAATCACCCGGCTAGTATGCTGCATAATACACTCCGCCGCAAACCTCGCTCATCGTTCTGACAGGGGTAGGATGGGGAAACATAATGCAAGATTATATCCTAAGCTATGTGCTCGCACACGCAACCAATCGCTCGTCGGTAGCCTTGCACACTGAGGGAGCCCATTCCTGACGCCAATCCTAGCTTTGTCTTCGATGATTATACTTGGGCCGTCGACGGCACACCATACTCACACTTTAACGGGAAACTTATTCCATCTCGCATCCCTTTGAATGCACTTATCGACGGTA
Organism: Boletus sp. MG55; assembly: GCA_003313885.1. Lineage (NCBI taxonomy): Eukaryota > Fungi > Basidiomycota > Agaricomycetes > Boletales > Boletaceae > Boletus > Boletus sp. MG55. The sequence continues at coordinate 13,013 of QGOI01000962.1, read as the reverse complement.
AAGAACCCTCTTTCTTGCGTGCCCCGAGTGTTGAATGCGATCGAACACTCAAGGACCGCTGGTTGGTGGGGCGCTACCTGCAGACGACGACACCCCTCAAGCTGTATACAAGGACTTCTTCCACAAAGTCTGCCCGAACCCAACCATCTTGCGATTATCTGATGTTAGTGGCTGGAGCGATTCAGACACGGTCAAATTTGTCGTCGACAAATGGGTGGAGAAGATTACGTCGATCGAGGACCCTTGTCTGCAGTTTGAAGAGACATCCGTGGATAAACAAATATTCGATGTGGTGTACGTTCCTAGCAACATGTCTTTGACAGAGAGGTAACCCGGTCTTGCAGGGTATACGCTAAGAAAGAACGCCTTCTGAGCATCTGGCCATACATGTCCAGTTTACCTCTGCTGTCTTATTGGGGATGGTCACCCTTGATTCACGATGCTTTCGAAGCAAATCGTGGAGTTGTTTATCCGCCTGCCTTGTACTGGCCGGAGGGCCGGGATTCCAGAGTTCAAGAGACTATGGCTGGCCTGCTCGCAATCCATGTGCGAAGGGGCGACTTCCCTAAGCACTGCCGATTTCTTGCCAGCCAGAACGCGGACTGGGAAGCGTTCAATTCCTTCCCCGAACTGCCTGACAAGTACGATCAGGTCCGCTCTGACCCTCGACTTTCAGCGGAGAATCACAACGCCTACATGGACCACTGCTTCCCCAGCATCGAGCAGATCGTCGAGAAGGTCAAGGCAGTACGTGAAGAGTCGCAGGAACCCCTTGAACATATCTATATCATGACAAACGGAGCTGATTCATGGGTCGCGGACCTGAAGCTGGCTCTGCGTAGTCTTGGGGGGTGGGAACATATAGGAAGTAGCCGGGATCTGAGCCTGACGTGGGAGCAGAAGTTCGTTGCGCAAGCGCTCGATATGCTTGTGGGGCAGAGAGCACAAGTTTTCATAGGAAACGGGGTGAGTTGACCCTTGATCCGTCACATCTGAGATTTGACTTGGAAGTTGCGACAGTGGTCTAGCCTTTCTTCAAATATAGTCATGCTTCGCATGGTAGACGGTCTACGGCCGGAGAGTAATCGATTTTGGTAACGAAACATGACATGTACGGCGTGTTTAAGGGTAGTAAGTAATTAACGACCAGATGGACTTTCAGCCGGGTGGTCATAAGATATTCGTGCTTATACCTATGTGATGCATCTTGTCGCGCGCAGTTAGACTCGCATACTGCAGCAGTAACTTGGGACGACTTGGGAGGGGTTGACTGCATGAAAAGAGCCTACTAGTACTCAACTGAATTGATTTGCCTCGTTTGGAAGGGCACTGCAAAGAGTCGCCCCTCAAACAACACATCACCCAACCTCACTGCCAGCGTTGACTGGTCTACATCGCAATCCATTGGAACTGGCTCGCATTTGACTAGTGGTTTGCAAAGACTCGACCCCTACAATCGCTGCGTACTCGTTTGGAGAGGGAGCACACGGGTCGAGGCTACATCTAGACGTAGACTCATCATGTCCACGATATCAACTCAACTGCGCAATTTCAAGGAGCCCACGAAGGAACAGCTACTCCATCTCTTCTTCTCAATACCTGAAGCGCTGGCTACATCGCCTCCCAAGGATGGCGACAAGCACAGCGCCACAGAGACCGAAAGGATGGACATCAATTCAGTGCTTAGTTTCGGCGAACATGGCCTCGAGGATTCATACGTGAGTTTGATCACGGCCAATCCCCTCTTCCGAGCAAGTGACCAACGTTGCGCGTCTAGGCAGGGAAACTGCACCTCATCCCACCATATTTGGCGTTTTCCTCACTAGACCGCAAATCAGTCCGGTTCACCCTACCCCTGTCGACCATACGACGCGTGGAGCGACTCAATGCTCGGGCGGGCGTCTATGCACTCAGTTTATCAACTTGGCATGGCATGAAGATCGCGAGTCGCTCGCCGATGCTTCACGTGATATAGATGTACTGACATCCCTCGGTAGATCGTCCAACTGACATCCCTGCGGCCAACAGCGGATGCATTCTGTGCTCTTTTGCGCGAGGCATTGAAGGCAGAACTTCAGCGAGGTCAGATGAAAGCCGTGAAAACATTCGTAAAGACGTGTTATTCAGAAGCGCTCATATCAACGACGTCTACGGTCGCCGATCACGAGCGTGAAGACGGCAGTTTGATCGCAGAGACCAAGGAAGGATCTGCGCCTCCAGAAGCCGACTTTCATGGAGGTCTTGGCCTCAGGTTTAGGTTCCCGGGTGATCCGAAGAAGTGAGCCTCTTCCTTCGCGTGTCATTCACCCCCCCTGAGCACATCTAGACTGCGAGAAGCCTCGAAGATCAAGCTCTGGACCAATTACCTACGGAGTGAGTGCCTTGTTCCAGACTCGTTTTGATGGTCACACCTTGAACAGCACATGGCCGGAACCTGTCTCTATTGAGATATCCCCAGTGCACGCGTCTCGTGCAGGTCGGGCTACCCAATCGGCTCCGTGGTGAAATCTGGGAAACTCTATCTGGCTCACTCTACCTTCGGTACACGAACCAAGGTCTGTATGATCGGATGATCGAGGATGTCAAGGGCAAGCAGAGCACGAGCTTCGAAGAGATCGAGAAGGATCTACACCGCAGTCTTCCCGAGTATGCCGGGTACCAATCTGAGGAGGGAATCAATGCTCTTCGTCGCGTTCTGCAGGCTTATTCATTTAGGAACCCCGAAGTAGGTTACTGCCAGGTAAGTTGGTGCATTTGTTCGAGCTCCCCTTGCGAAATACATTTTCCCTAGGCGATGAACATCCTTGCCGCAGCGATTCTCATGTATGTACTGTGGTATACATTTTCCCACCTGACTCAAGACGAAATTGCAGTTATATGTCAGAAGAGCAGACTTTCTGGCTCCTTGAAGTTTTGTGTGATCGTCTGTTACCTGGATACTACAGGTGTGTCTGCAACCAGATGCATTCTGATGGGATTTGATTGGTCCACTAGTCCAACAATGCACGGAACACTCCTCGATCAGAGAGTCTTCGAGTCATTGGTCGTTCGGTGTCTCCCTATGATACATGATCACTTTTCGGCCGTTGACGTGCAACTATCGGTAGCATCTTTGCCATGGTTCTTGAGTCTGTCAGTATAATTATTTGCCTCGGTTCGTCAACTCATCCTTCTCCATAAGATACATCAATAGCATGCCGATGATATTCGCCTTTCGGATAGTGGACTGTTTCTTCTGCATGGGGCCCAAAGTGCTATTCCAAGTTGGGTACGATTTCTCCCGACGCCTGCCATGGAACCTTTTGCTGATCCTTCCACAGACTCGGTCAGTGCATCCATCCTGTCCAGATCCTCTCTTATTTTCCTTCCACTTCTTAGCGATCCTCAAGATCAACGGAGAAAAGTTGTTGCAAATCCAGGACGATGGAGGGTTCTTGAAGTAAGCTTGTCACCCTGTCCATCGGCAACTCACCTTTAATCCTCCGCAGCTTGATGAGAGAGTACTTTGCATCTCTCGGAGAGTCGGCACACCCAGATTCATCAGACCCAAGGACACGTGCCATCACACGCTTCCAGGAACTTCTCCTGGTATCCTTCCGCGAGTTCGCAGTGATCACAGACGAGACGATTCTCGCTGAGCGGCGCAAGTATCGCAATGAGGTTGTTAACAACCTCGAGATGTTCTCAAGACGGTCTGCTGTTCGGAATCTCAAGACGCTCGCAAGATTCACAAAGGAGCAAGCGGGCTTGATCTACGATGCGCTATACAAAGCGATATTCGTAGAGCCACCTCCACCAGACGTCGCTCCGCCTCCCTCGCTGCTTGTCAGCACCGATGGCATGCAAGAAAGACCCGAGACAAGAATCGGACTAAAGACGTTCAGGGAGTTCTTGAGTGAGGTGCTGACCTGGGCACGGGACGAAAAGATTGTGCTCAATGGTTTCCAGGTGTGTAGACCCTTTCACTCTTGTATAGCCTAGTTCATTATTATTCGGGCTAGCAACGCATCGACCGTGAGGTCGCAGAACATGAGCTTATTGATAGGCTTTTCTACTTCTGGGATACTGCTTGTAAGGGGTCTTTATCGTTCCAGGTGGGTTCCGAGTCTCCGGATTGGCATTCTTTTGGTACTTACTTGGTCACTAGGACCTAGTTTTCGGACTAGACGGCGTGATGTTCAACGATCTGATGGATAACATAGAATGGTTCTTTAACCTGCACGACAAGAATAAGGATGGATATTTGACAAAGGACGAAGTTCTGACATTGTCCGAATCTTTCTTGGTGAGCGTGGCGGAGTGACGTGTAATGATCTAACGGAGCGCCTGTAGTTCATCTTTCGCCATGAAATTGGCGATGCCTGTCTGGGGGCAGTTAGCCGCTTCATGACGAACGCCTTTGAATATGGCGACACCCTCTTGCCGCAAGAGACGAACAGTGAGACTGGGAAAACTGAGCCGCAGCAAATAGGTCATAATCAACCATACCTCAACCTTGCAACGTATGGTGTAATGCAGTGAGCTCAGATGTTTCTTGCTGACCGTAGCTTGAATAGTTTCCGAATGGTCGTCTTGGCTGATGAGATACTGGAATCGTTCTTCGAGGCTGACTTGTCCGGATCATTCAAGCTGGAGTCTGTCCCAGACCTGGAGCTGCCCACTTCTGGTGGAGGCTTCTTGGAAGATCTGTGGTCCAACATCGTAACTGAGGACAACAAGAAGATATTCCACAAACTCAGCGACGAGCTCGGGAAGACGATCGGCAAACACCAGGTCATCTACCGGCCTACGATCGGGCGTTACACGAAGCTAGAAGAACCCAAGGCACGCGAGCCGCTCGTCTCGTCTGCATCCAAGGCGTCCTTTGGCTCGGACACCCTGGCGACTTCGCAGGGCTCTTTGTCGACGCTCACCATCGACGCCATAGCCACGCAGGACAACGGCCTTGGGTCGGCATTGTCGTCTACCTTCTCTCCCATGCCACACGTCAAGGCGGTCAACGCGGCGTTGATGGAAAGGACGCCATTTGCGATTGATGATGCGGGAGACGATGACGACGACGATAGTGACCTGGACATGGTCCACGGAGAGGATGACAACCAAGTCATGGATGAGGTCGACGCTTTCCTGGAAGCGCATGATTCCGGACTGACAGATGCAGACAAGGAGTTTGCCAAGGGTGAGCGTCTATCGTATCAAGTACGCGGCTGTTCTAATGACCGCGTTCTGGACCAAGATCTCGTCAACGCGAAGCCCGTGTAAGGGTCGGAATCGGGTCCAAACGCGCCTTTACGAAGTCTCTCCACACGCGTTTCCACATTTGTATCGATTGCAGTACGGAAAACAAAATAGTGATGCAGGATCGGCAGGGAACTAAATAAATGTACATGAAATATCTCAGGCAGTTGGCCCTCGCTCTGACCATATTCGGATTGCAAGGTCTGGTTCTATCGAACCTGACGCTATCATGTTTTGATGAGGATGCGTCTGCGCGAGAACACGGTTCAAATTACGTTCATTCACCATAGAGATAACTTACAGCGACAGCGACGACAATACCTGGGGGAGCTCGTGAATACGACGTTCCGAAAGAAGAATACAAAGACGATTTACGCACCAGAATGGGCTTCCAAAGTTTGTGCGATCTCGCGACTTTGCAGGTCCCAAACGTACACCTTGTTGTCTTCGCTGCCGGACACGATCCATTTTCCGCCCGTAACGCTGAAGCAGGCTGCAATGCAGTACTTTTCGTTCTTGTGGCCCATGTACGTTTTCAGACATCTGGAAGTGTGATAATCCCAGAGGCGGATCGCACTGTCGTGCGCCGTCGACAGTATATATTTCGAGTTGGGCGAGAACTGCACGTGCTGGCTGGCCACACGCGTCAAGCGAAATCGGCTTGGAGGGAGAGGGGGGAACGAAGAATATAATTACCATATCGCGTCGTTTCCCTCGGTCAGCGTCTTGAGACACTGTCCGGTGGTGGTGTTCCAGATCCGACTGCGGGCACACGTTGAGCGCATTGTGGACAGGCAGAAAAAAAGCCGACGCACATCAGCCCGTCGAGCGCACAGGAAACGACGAGAGTGGCATCTCGGTTGAAATGCACGGCGGTAACATAATCCATGTGGCCGTTCAACGTCTTTGTACACTTTCCTATAGAGGCAAGATGACAGCGACGAGAGGCGAGCACGGTCAGGATACAGACCTCTCGCAACGTTCCAGATCCGAACGTCGCCATCGCAACCTCCGGATACCAGCAGATCGGACGCGACGCTGTAATTGACGCAAAACACGAAGCTCGTGTGGCCTCGCAGGTGTTTCGTGGTTAGGCCCTAGCTTGCCCCGTGTTTCCTTTCAAGAGATGGGTGCATCGTGAGGATAGACGCACGGTGTCTACGTTCCATATCCGTATGGTCGCGTCGTCCGATGCGGACGCTAGGTACGTGCCGTCCGTGGACCATGCGACGTCAGAGAGTCCCTTGGTGTGACCGTTTAGGTTCCGTATCAGTTCGCCGGTGAAAGGGGACCATATTTTAATCAAGTTGTCGGCGGCTGTATATGTAGATCCCATCTAAGGCGGGAAGAAACGAGGGGGCAAAGGAGCATACCGCAGGATGCGAGAAGGGTCCCGTCGGGGCTGAACTTGACGGCTGAGATGGACTGCGTGTGTCCACGAAGAGTATGCCTAAGTTGGTAATTCGGTCGTTCGCGATGGGTCGAAGAAGGTTGAACGACCTGAGCGGGCGGTTGCACTGGTGGTATGGGTGGGGGTGGGACAGAGACAGGAGGAGGGTTGTCGGGAACTTGAGGGTCGTCTTCTGTGGTCTGAGATGCGTTATCGTCGTCCGTTGTCGATTCATCCATGCCGGCTAGTGGGTCCATCATGGAAAATAGAAATACAATACAAAGAAAGCTTGCGATCAGTTTCGTAGATGACCGATCAACAATGCTTGGGACGAGTTTGCGCGTGTTTGGCAAAGGCTTTGAGAATTAACAAAGCCAAACATCCTTGCCTACTTCAAGTTCGTCCGAAGGAAGACCTAGTAAATATTTGTCCATGTCGTGGCTGGTGTCTCGTCGCTGTGCAAATCGATGTGTAAAAAAGTACCCTTTTTCATTGTCAAGAAAAGGTTCTACGAGTTCGAAGACGATATTTCAATCCTCAGGTTCCGCTGAGTTTCTTGCCTCTGCTGTGGACGTGAATTCGTTCCTGCGATTCAATCGATTGCCAGAAGTGAGTCAAGATATATTCCATATGGTGATCTTACCTCTTGCTACGAAAGGTCATTGTAACCGGTAAGCAGGCGCCATTCAGAGTTCCTGCTCGATAGCCAAACTTCTGCTAGGTAGAGCGAACGTAGGCAAATCATCGTTGCTCAATGCTGTTCTCGGGCGCAAAGATCTACTTTTTACAAGCAAGAAGGCTGTTAGTAATCGTCCTCGCTTTCGCGCTGTAGTTTATCGGATTACAGGGTCGCACCCAAGCTTTGAACTTCTTCAGAGTTGGTCCCCACCCCGGTAAGTTGGTCGTTGTCGACTCCCCCGGATACGGTTCACGAGGACGCTCGGAATGGGGTGCTGTGTTCAATCACTATGTTACAAATCGCGAGGAGTGAGTGATGGAATATCAATATATGTACTCTTTTCATTGACTGGGTCACACTCCAGGCTACGACGAATATACATTTTGTTTTCTGCCCCTCATGGCTTGAGATCCACCGACGAAGCCATGCTAGCTGAATTGAACACTCAAGTTCAACGGTCTGGCGGAACAAAGTTCACGTTGCAAGCAATCATCACGAGAGCAGACCAACTCGGGGACTCGGGCCGGGAACATGTAGACCAGATGAAGAATGCCATATTTCGAGTCGCGCCGACATGTCTACCGCCGATCATCACCGCTTGCCCCCCAAAGGGCTCGAAGTTTGGTATCGAGCTTGTCCGTAAATCGATAACTGATTGTTGTGAACTATGATCAGATAGCCAGAACCGTTTTGTGTCATATTAACAAAGCCATAATTGTCCTGTTGGGTGTAAACATTTGCTGTCACCCAGTCCGGCATGACAAACCTTGTCCCGGTCCTTCCGTGACAGAAGCCATTCTCAACAACAACCCTGACAAAATGTGACATTCAGTCGTGTTGCGCCATTTCGCCATGAATGGAAGTCGCAGCCCGCTACTATGTCTTCAGCCTCCATCCGGACAAGTCAGATTTAACGACATGCTTGGTTTGTGCGGGGAAGTCTGCAGAATTCCCTCAGGCGAGCATGCTCTCGGGTATGATCCGATTACCGTCTTGAAGCAAAGGAAGACATTGCGGAGAGTCTCGCCCTCCAAAGCGCCTCCCACGCATGTATCCATTTCGTTTTCCGAATGCGATCTTTAGGCACGTTATAACTACTGATCGGATTCTCTATCTCACTTACGCGTTTCCCTTTTCCGAATCGGCGCCTTTATGAATGCATATTTTCATCACGGAACGGAGCCTATCTGAGGTATTCGGATAGGACGAGCCACCGCTAGCGCAGTTCTTTACTCCTCCCACCTTCAACCAACCCGAACTAGCATCATACAGATCGTTTTGACGGCACTGGCGTACTCCCTACGTCTTCGATTCGAGGCCGAGTCGCCTGTCGTGTCTGATATCTCCATTCTTTCTTCGCTGTTGTATCTTCGTCTGATTTTTCTCGTCGTCGCCGCTACCTTCCATCCTGCACTCCATGTCGACGTCGACACGAATCCCATTACCAAATGCAGTCGCCCTGGATAGACCGTCGTTCTTCTTCCTGTCTCGCTGGGATCGATGATGCCAGCGTCCTTCACTTCTCATCAGAGAGAGAAAGCACCGAAACGCTTCATCACTGATGGATGACTTGCACGTTCGTGGCAAAGTTGCATGTCCAGAGATCTCGTTCGAGGAGCCCCAAAGATGATCATACAAATCGTTTACGATGTCGAAAGTGCCGAGGGTATGTCTACGGTAATCACTCGAGGACATGCAGTACTAATTCATACACTTGGATATCCAGGTCCACAGAACGACGCCTGCCATTTTCGTGACATCATGGGACGGTCGAACGGCCCCGCTTCGCTTCATCGTTGCACGTATATTTCTGACTATGCCTTCCGTTTACACGACTGGGACCTAATAAAACAAGAATGAAGACGCCCCCGAGATCGAACACTACATTCCTCAATTCTTTTGGCATTTCTGTCTCTCGGATGCGTGCGTCCCATCCTTGCCAGACATCACACACACACACATGTCTTGTCAGAAACCCTCACAGCACTAGCACGACTCCTGCCGGCTCGAAGAAGGGTGTTGTTCCGCGCTGAGGACCGTAGAGGCAGGCGTTTGTGTGCTTCGAGAACGAGGTCGAGCGGATCCTCGCCGAGCTCATCGTCCAGATTCGCGCGCGCACGCATGCTCAGTGCGCCAATCCAGATTCAGGATCGGACTCGGATGCGGTCGTCGGTTCTAGTTCGGGTTGCTGTGCTGCGACGAGGCGGTTCGAGATAGCAATGTAGAAACGCGACCGGGAGACGGTACTCTGGTATTTCGTATTCCTCCGGTATCGCGTCACTGAGGCGCACAAGACGACCGTCGGTCGGTTGGCCCATGGCGTCAAGGGGCGGCATGTGGGATGGCATAGCGCGCCGCCCTGGGAGTCTTCATGCCTTTTTGAATCACGTCAACGATCGTGGTCGGGATCGAAATGTCCACCATGTGACGCAAACGCAGACGCGCCATCGGTTCGAGGAGTTCGATTTTTGGCGGTTTCTAGAGGCCGAGATCTGTTTCAGGGTGGCGTCATAGTCTGGTGACCAGACCATCTATGAGGCAAGCCGTCGATAGACGGTCTGGTAAAATCCGTGAAATTTTGGGAGGTTGAGCGGATTCGCACAGTCATGTGAGCAGAAAAGCCTTTTTTGGACTTGTCTGAGACCACGTGCAGGAAGATAAGTACTTGATCACTCGCTGCATTGCAGCACGCCAACCAACTGCCACCATCTTTCAACGCTCCCACTACCAATTACCACCATCTTAAGTCTCCAAGACAGCCATAAGCAAGGCGAAAGACGGGTCCACTATGATGCGAGAGACCAGCAATATTGTTGCTATTTAGTTTAGCTTTGGAGCAAAATTTTGAAGACAAGATAATTAAATTTAGTATATTACCTTTTATATCCACTATAATATCTGTTCTAAGATCATCTTTTAATGCCTCACACTCCAGTTATTATTTTCATGATCCCATAAAAGTTAACATTATGAGAGAACTGTTATTGTTGCTCAAAAGAAAATATTTTGAACCTCTCCCAGCCTGAGAGGTTCAAAATATTTTCTTTTGAGCAACAATAACTGGAGTGCTTGGTATTAACAGATAATCTTAGGACCGATATTATGGTGGATATAAAAGATAATATACTAAATTTAATTTTCTTGTCTTCAAAATTTCATTCCACAGTTAAAATTGATAAATACATTTTAATCATCATCAAAATAAAATGTGTTGTTGGCCTTATAATATCATCCATAATATTATCTGCTGAATTACCTTTTGAAATAAATAATGAGTGACTTAAAATGTTGGAAATCCCGATGTGTGAGGCAAAGCATATGGAATGCTTTGCCTTAGCATTTCCTCTTTTAGACAGGCTGGTTACCAGTCTAAGTGCTTGAGCTCTGGCCAAGTAGTCCAATAAGATAACAATTTAGGAAACTGACTTGGATATGTTGTGTTAGCCTCTTGGTGGCTGACTAGTAGGTGGGCTCACTGAATTAAAAGTCATGTTCAACAAGCACATCCCTCCACCATATTCACCTTCACTGCCTCTGAGTGAACTCCCACCTCCATATTTTCCTTCCCAAATTTCTATGGTAAGTTAACCATAACATTGCTTTGCTTACTATGAGGTGTGATGATCACATTCATATTTCCAGGCTACTCAGGCTATTCCATCCTCATCCTTGTCACCTGTACAGGTATGTACTACTTGTTTTTTAAATATGGATCCTCATGCTTACTTAATTTCTAGCTTTCTTGCCTCTTAAGAGCCCCCTTCAGAGCCCAAGGCTCACTCAGGGGCTCTTCATCCAACCTTGATGATGCTGGTCACTCCACAGCCAGTACTTTTTTCTATTTATCTGTTGTCTCTATCACTGACCCCAGGATTATCCTTCCTAGTAGTAGCTGGCCCCAGCACCATTCCTGGCAAGTCTCCCACTGATGATATTACTTTCAAGCCACCACTATTGAGCTTTAAACTATTTCACAAGATCCCACAAGCTATAATCATGACCTACATTAGTGAATGGGTTTGTGGTGACTTGCTGATAAATCCTCCTCAAGACTCTGAGGGGTTAGAACTTGTTGGCCTGACTCATGGGAAACACCTACTCTCAGGTTACCAACACAAGTTCCTGCTTATGGTGGTTTATCACAGAAAGTCAAGGTAAATTGTCATATTGAATTTCACACACTCATCTCACATGTGTTTAAGAAATATACTACACCTCATTTCAGAGAGGGCATTAAACAAGTCAGGCACTTGGATTGTGAAGACAATAGGGGAAGCAGTTGACACCCTTTCCATCCTATTGAAGGAAGAGCTAAAGACCTATAAGAATATGATTACCATTTCCCACCTGATCTGGCACCTCAATCACCCACCTCTTCATGAGGTGATCACAATCCTTTACATCACCAGCACTCATCATGCCAACTATGTAGCCACTAGCTACAATTGCTATTGATATACCACTGTGGCAACTGCTGCACTCAAGACTTATCATTTGAAATATCAACCAGTAGTCTCCAACTCATAGGTTTCAGAGACTACCTGGCAAAAGGCAGCCAAAGGGTCAAGATTGTTTTCAGTACAAATTGCCACTCCAGCTGCAATGTATGAGGATGCTATCAGGGTGGCCATTCTTTTCCACGAGAAATATGGTGTGCTGGAACAGCTGCTAGGGGGTCACAGCAAAAGGAATTTCAAGGACACTCATTGATCAGCAATTTAACTGGTTACTCATTTGTCCCTTACTAGTAGCTTACTTGGTATGTCAAACAAGTGAGTTTGAGTAGTTAGCATCAGGAATAATGGTACCTGCCCCCTCAGGTGATGAGTGCACTGCACCCAAGGTACATGTCCTTTCCACTGGCATGGCAGTCACATTGTTACTATCTGATAGGCTAGGCACAGCTCGCTTCCATTGGATAAATTAATACTTGCAAGCCAACCAGTCTGCATCAAATATCACTAGAATCAGTTGAAATAATATATATATCAATCCATTGTACTAGCACAAAAAATGTCATACAATAATAGTGCTAATATGTAATTGGGATCCTCCACTCTGTAAATTGATATATTAGTAATGTATTACTCTGTCCACTATTCTCCTACCACCCCATATTGATATATAAGTAATATATTACTACTGCTTTGGTAGTACTGCTCAGTTGAATTAGACTGATATATCACTCAGGATAATTAAAGGTAGCTTCTCTGAATCTCTGTCCCCACCAGTGATGTATGTATTACTCACTATATACTACTACTACCATACATTGATATATAAGTGATACATCACTGGTGGGGACAGAGATTCAGAGAAGCTACCTTTAATTATCCTGAGTGATATATCAGTCTAATTCAACTGAGCAGTACTACCAAAGCAGTAGTAATATATTACTTATATATCAATATGGGGTGGTAGGAGAATAGTGGACAGAGTAATACATCACTAATATATCAGTTTACAGAGTGGAGGATCCCAATTACATATTAGCACTATTATTGTATTATATTTTTGTGCTAATTACCATATCATTAATATATCAAAATCACTACACCGACTCCAAATGTACGCTTTCCCGCCGCATGGCGAGAAAATCCAATAGTGTGTCCTGGAAGATCGGGTTTGGTCATCGATTAGCGAGGAAATTTATTGCTTATCGTGGGACTGGGCTCCGACAACATGTTCGAACATTGAGCTGAACCT
>QGOI01000956.1:0-33814 GCA_003313885.1 Boletus sp. MG55 | reverse complement strand
ACATGCCAACGCGCTCGATCTGGGCGCCTGAACACATCACAAACCACAGAAATGGCACGTTCAACGACGCTGCCGCCCCCCTCGAGGTCCTCAGCGTCCTTGGCGCGCCCTTGAACGATGCCGCCAACACCTTCATCAATCGTGTGCCCCCATGGCTGCCTGCCACAACAGCGTTGCCCCCGGCGACCTTCTCGACGCAAACGGGGTGCACGATTGTGCTGCCGTCTCCCGAGTCGTCGACAAGCTCGTTGACTCCCCACCCTCCCGTTCACCTACAAGCACAAATACAAACGCAAATGATGCGTTTGTGTTCATCTCTGTATGCGAACGATTGCGATCACATCGCCCTCGTCCTTGCCCTTGCCCGACCCCACCCACTCCTAGCCCTCACCCCATCCCCTCCCGTTTGCCTACAAATGCAAACGCAAACGCTGTCGATGCGTTTGCGTTCGTATTTGTATGCGAGCAGTCACAGTTGTGCACCCTCGCCTGCACCGGTGCTACCCCTCAGGCTGGGTATACCTGCCGCAGGTAAAGACCCATGTACCCATGAGGAGTACCCGTGAACATTGGGACCCGCGGGTCAACGGTATGGGTACGAGCCCCACACCCCCTGCACACCTGCAGGGCGTGCGTAAATGCATTTTTGCGTAGAGCTAGATTAGTCAGCTGCTATGCAATAGATGCACTTGTCCAAAAAAAAAAAATCGCGGCGGACTAACATTTGTGGCGCGGCGAAATAAATATTTTGTGATGTATTATTTGTGCAGATCTTCCGCCATAGACCTCAGGCTCCTTGGCGAAATGAGTCCGAGTGACATCGTACGATACTCAGTTCGCTTCACCGGTTTGATTGAAGCTTCTTTCAAATTCACCACGTCTTTTGGAGTTTGGCCATGCTCTCAAACAGCTCACATCCAATCATCATTGTCACAGGTGCCAACACGTACGGGAATTCATGTGTACACGTCCCAGCTTGAACTAACTCTTTATAGTGGCGTCGGGTTTGGCATTTGCCACCGTCTTATTTTCCAGTTGACAAATGGACGTCGAGAGGCAGTGTCAAATAAATTGGAACTGAACTGCGATGGCCTCACTCTTATATTGGCCTGCAGAAGCAAACAGCGTGCGGAAGCTGCTCAAGCTAAACTCTACGACATTGCAGACGAACAAGTTCGCCGAGCTAAGCGTTCGTCCGACTACGATGGGCACGCCGAGATATTTCGGAAGAATCTGCACATAGCAGTACACATCATTGACCTGGCCGACATCCAGAGCGTGTTTCGCTTTGCGGACGAAGTTTCTCAAAGGTGGGTTCCTCGCGTACGTCCAAGTCGCTTCCGCCAAGCTTAGCCCGCCGTAGTTATCCATACATTTCGCACCTCATCTGCAACGCGGGAGTAGCCTGCTTTATGCGAATACTCTGGCCGTTGGTGATTCGCCAGCTCCTAACAGACTGGATCTCCGCGGTCACCGCACCAACGTTCTACCTTCAGCGTGTTGGAGACGTGAGCCAAGATGGGCTGGGGTGGGTATGGCAGTGTAATGTGTTTGGACACTATGTTTTAGTGCGTGCTCTACCAATGGCGAATGTTTGACACTGACCTCCAGTCTAGTTCCGAGCCTTGGAACCTATGTTGGCCAAGCATGCTGCAGCCGCTGGTGCCCGAGTAGTGTGGATCTCATCACACGAAGCCAGTTCCCAATTCTACGACCCGAACGATTGGCAACTAGTAAAGTCGGAGCATTCATATGGATGTTCCAAGCACCAGATGAATATGATAGCGCTACACTTGGATCGAGAGGCGAATCGTGGTCAGCTAGATGGCATAGCAGCCGTGAGACATCTCACAGCATATCCCGGAGTAGCTGGCACAAACATAGCTACTGCCATTCTTGGACCATTCACGTCGCTATGTATGCTTGCGTCATTCTACATCGTGAGTAGGGTCAAATATCCAGTGAAACATTCGCTAAACGGGCATCTCGCCAGGCAAGACTCCTGGGATCCACTAACCATCCTATTGATGTCATCAAGGCGGCCGTATCCGCGGTCTATTTGTCGTTTGTTCGCATCGCATGTCCACCCAGCGTTAGTGAGGTCGCAAGCTCGACAAATTTAAAGGAGTCTGTTGAAGTAGGGACTGTCTACACTTCAAAGACAGACTGGCGGGGCCGTGAGTATACTGGGACGATCAAACTCGTCCAGTCCCAGGAAGAGGAAGATCAAACAAAAGAGCTGATGGAAAACTGCGACCGCCTTCTAAAGACTTTCTGTGATGTCCAAGGGAGGTCATCGCCATCTGGCTAGAGCTGAAAGGCTAATCAGTATATTACCATGGAACATATGCATTATTCCCCCTAGAGTAGTAGATTTGATTGATCTAATGCTGAGTCAAGCTACCTTGGGAGTGTACCATGAGAACTCAACTCTGTAAGGGAAGGACCAATGGTATAGACAAATATTATTGGTCTGTTTTCGGTAGCTCGATGGAAACGGCAGCGTGTGCTGATCGGAACTGAGGGATAGTTCGTAAATTGTCCGGCGCAGGACCTAATGCATCCAGCTTTTTCTTGCCTCTGTCAGTCTGTGAAATGTGTTGGATTCAGAAATGATGATCTCTACAATACGATAGCGTTGGTCTTACCGTCACCGAAATTGCCATGCCCCGCTCCAAACCCTCCAGAAGCGTACACGCCTTGCACACCTCGTTGCTGGACATATAGCCGCAGCGTTTGCATGTTTCTGAAAAACTGTCAACTGCCCAGATCCAGTCACGTAGCACCTAGCCTTACGTTGTGGTTTCTGTGTTGCCTTCACGTCCTCCCTCACTTCAAACGCTTCGCCAGAGTGGATTATATCGATGATTGCACTGGGGCGAGCAACTTCCAAATCCTTGAGGAACGTTCTGGCATGTCCGCGATACGCATCCGGGGAGTAGATGCATTCTGTTGAAAAATAGTCGAGTTTCTTGAAGTACGCATACCTTCCGAGAATGAGACAACCGTATACTCGATAAGTAATAGACGACAAACATGACGATCTCCTTTTCGTACGCATACTTGAAGGGCTTGGACCTCTTGATACTATCCTCTCCTTGCGTGCAGATCAACGCGCACCGCCCGAGACGAGCGATATCGCCACGCATTACTGCAGCATGCCTTAAGTTGTGAAAGTTCCAGGGCAAATATTACACACCATTCATCAGTACCGTCTCTGCAATATCATCTGCATTGTGGCCAGTGACAATATGATCGACGTTCAGCGAAGAGGCACCTCTGTCGAGGGCTTGCCGTCTGAATACACCACAGAATGTACAGTTGTTTTTCCTGCCTATCTCAGAGACGATCGCGTCCATTGTCCAGCCATAGAGCTCTTCGTAGGTCAGAATCTTGAGGGGTAAGTCGTATTGTTGCTGGTTTCGTTTCACTGTCTGTTTCAAGCGATGTTGGTGTTATCAGGGACGATATAGAGCATACGCACCTCCAACGAATCATCCCTATAACCTGTTATTCCTTCGTCAATTGAGAGTAAATACAGATCCAGACCGTATTTATATCGGTCGTTCAATGTCTTCATGACGTATGCGAGCACTGTGGAGTCTGATGCTCGGACATGAGTAACGGTTTGACCCTACGCAAGCCTAGGAAGTGGCACACACCCTTCCCCCCGGATGCACCGATGGCAACTTTGTCACCTGGCTTGAACAGCTTCGCTTCGATGATCGTATGATGAACTTCTGTCTCAAAGACGAAGAAGAAACATTCTTTGCATATTTGCTGACCGGTCTTTGGCCGCTTTAAGATGGCTTTAGCCTTCTGGCATAAAGCACAAGAGGCAGGAGCCATGAAATGCTATCGAGGACAAGTAGTACCTGATTAGATTATGACCAAGAGGTAATGACTCGGACTTGGCACAAGGTTAAATTTCGGGGTCCGGCCGGTGAGTTGATATGAGTGCTGCCTATTTGGGTGATGCCGAGCTCAGGCTATCCTGCTGAAGACATCCAGCTGGACCCGTGTCAATAATGCCCAGAGAAATTCGAAAGCGCGGAAAGAAACATAAAAAGTCACAACATCAAGTCTTGCCCGAGGGTCATGCACCAGACCGAGAGGATCACCGTCCCAATGACTCTGGCGAGCCATCCTGGATAGTGCCTGCTCGCGAAGCAGAGGATACACACCCAGAAGCACCTTTCGGATACGTCGACCCTGACGTTAAGGCGTACTTCCGCACTGTCGATGAACAGATCCAATCTTGGCAAGAAGACGGGACCCAGCAATTGGATGAGGATGGTGACCTCGATCCTAATGAAGGTGCGTATTTCCTTTGTATCTCGGCGTCTAATGCTTACTAGTTGTCGCGGCGTATCCTAAAGCAAAACGTGTATTTTTCGTTGCAGCTCTCCGTGAGATGTCAGGGAAAGAGAAACAACTTGCCACGGATCCAGATTGTTCTGTTATACTGGAGAGAATGGCACATTCAATGGATGACTTTGTGTTACGAGTGTTGATGGACAAACTGAGCGGCTCGTGGGTCCTGGTCCTGTTCCACATCTGCGGTACAGGCTGACCGGTTGGAGATAGTTTTGAAGTGCTGTTCAAGCACAGGTTTGCCTCGCATGTCTGCCAGACGTTATTATTGGTTGCTACTGATACGATATCTCGGGAGGTATGAGGCTTGTCTTGATCATCCGTCAGAACGACTACAATAAAGGTCATCCGCAGGTCAAAGATATCTTTCCAGATGTTCCTACTTCCGAGGGCAACGGCGAACTGAGGACACTCACACAACTTGTGCTAGACATCTGCGAAGTGAATGGTTTGCTTTGTCCGCGCCCTCATGGGTTGACTTTCCTCCACAGGAAGTTGAACTAAGCTTCAACTCGCTCATCATGGATCCATTTGCGTCACATGTGTTGCGTTCTTTACTTCTTTTACTGTGTCCAACCGTACTTCCAGACGACTCAGCTCGGAAGTCTGTACGATCCAAGAAGAGTATGTCATGGAAGGCAAAACAGGGCCACATGAAATCCGTCTTTTCTACGGACAAAGGAAAAGAGACCTATGCCTCAAGTGGTTCAGTTACAGTACCTGGCTCGTTTCGCGATGCTGCCGACCAATTTTTGCGCATCTTAAGAGATGGACTCGACGCAAATGAAGTTAGAGCATTGGCTGCCAATAAAGTAGCTAGCCCTATATTACAGGTGTGCTTTCCTCGCTTATTTTCGACCTTTCGTTTTAAACTACAGGTCAACTTAGCTTGTCCTAGAAATTGAGGCAGATCATGGCAGTGCGTCGTCTTCTGACTCCCTCATGGATCGAGTTCTGGTTGGAATGATCAATGCATACCGTACGTGCTTCCTTTCACCCTCGCTTGGTCTTCTAGATGGACATCTATTGACTGTAGATGAGAATTCCACCGCCTCAATTGTACCATCCGATTATATTGTTACGCTGCTCAGGGATCCTACATCCTCTCACTTGTTGGAAACCCTAGTATCGCGATGTCCCGAACCAGTATTCAATCTACTCTGGTCAACGTATTTCAAGGGCAAACTTGCGCGGCTAGCACTCCACCCGGTCGCGAATTTCGTTGTCGCTAAAGCTGTTGAGCACCAAGACAACAAACAGCTCGGTGATACCCTCGAAGAACTCAAATCGTCGTGGAGCAAGCTGATTAGCGAGTCTAGTCTTAGTATGGGAATGTTCATTTTCGCTAATAAATAATCCGCAGAATCTTCCAGGACGGGAGTTCTGCGCGCCCTGATAGATAGGTCCCGTTCTCTCGAAACATACCAAAAAGATGTTTGCGAGGTCAGCCTTTCGTGTCTTCGGTATAACTTTTGAATTGACTCCAATTAGGTGGCCTTCGCTGCCATTGAGATTTCGAGTCCACAAAAAAGGAATAATCTTGTTCCATGTATGCTCCTCTTGAAGTCATTGGAGGTGTGTTTGATTGATGCCCTCTACCACATGTTCTCACATATTCTGAAGGAGTACCAAGCGATTCCTCTGTCACAGTCCCCACCAGATACAGACCACAAGAAACGCGGTCGTAAGGGTCAAGCTGATGATCAAAGAGAACCCAAAATCCAGGGGGCTCTCATCTTGCAATCATTGCTGAGGCTCGACGAGCCTCATTGCTCAATAGTAGTTGATAGGTTTGCACATTCAAATACCATTAATCTACGGGAGCTTATTCCCTGTTTGGCAGCATTAGCTCACTCTCCATGGAAGACCTTATACGCATAGCTCATAACGCGACGAGTTCGCGGGTCCTCGACGTCCTCTTCGAGTCACCGACCGTGTCATTCAAAGCCAGACGACGATTCGTCATGTCTCTGATCGGACATTATCATTCTCTCGTTGATGACCGGATAGGAAGCCGGATTTGCGATCGTTGTTGGGCTTTTGCAGATCCCTACTTGAGAGTACGTCAAGAGTGTTCGGTGTGATGTGAATCTCATATGTCCCATAGGAAAAAATCGCTCGTTCTCTAATTCCATTTGAACAGTTCCTCGCCGCGTCCTTCTATGGGAGGTTCTTTGCCCGTAACCTCAACTTATATCTGCTACAGCGACGACCGGCAGAGTGGAGAACACTGCAATCGAACAACAAAACTAGCTCCGCGGAGTCGGATCAGCCGGGTTCGTGCCTTCCCATTCAACCACTGCCGACCACTCCGGCAGTTTTGACGTCGCCAAAGTCTTCAAAGAGACGTGGCGCACCCGAGGATGAAATCGACGCAGTTTTCAAGGCTACGCTGGGAAACAAGGCTAAAAAGGCGGCTGTGGGTCGTGTGTCTGTATATGATGCCCAACGGTCCACAGATCGGCAAATGTCAGAGGTTTTGGGTGCCATCCGTGATGCGCCTAGCGGCGAGAGCGGACGTACGAAGAGGAGAAAAGTCAACTAATAGTGATAGCAGTCCTCGTCCGTTCTAGTAGCGACCTGTATTAATCCAGTCGGCTGTTATCTCGAACAGTGACGGATCTGGCAGCTCATCGATGCATCACTTGTCGTCTGTGTGACCACTCTGCAATTCGGAAGGGAGTCGTGTGAGCGGAGTTTTGTTTTCAGATTTTCCTTGTTTTAGGCTAATCCTTGGCTAATCCCTGTGAATGAGTTCCTGCATGTTCTCATTCACGGACCACAGCCTAAAGTTACTCATCACTGCGAGCGTCCTCCTGAATTTGTTTTTCCTATGTCATCTTAGGCGTGCCCGAGCGAGCAAGGCGAAATCGCGCTCTTCAGTGAGTGACAGAGCCCTGCACATGAGGGAGTACTTTTATGTTGGCGGGACTTACGTTCCTCACGGCTCCTCCACGATTCACCATGGCCAAATGTATGTTGAGCATCTGACACCGGCACGAGTTACTCGCCGCATTCCGGTCCTCCTCATCCACGGGAATGGAATGACAGGGACGAGCTGGCTGAACACACCTGATGGGCGACCCGGTTGGTCAGACTACTTCTTAAACCAGGGTTATGAGGTAAAGTTGTATCCCCCATGGCAGGTGGGAAGGGATCTCACGATGGTTCATTTAGGTGTATATTGTGGATCAACCCGCCCGGGGGCGTTCTGCGTGGCAGTCTAAAGTCGATGGCACGACGAATACCTTTACGACACGAACGATCGAGTCACGATTTACGGCCACAGAACACGATCTTTGGCCGCAGGCTACCTCGCACACACAGTGGCCCGGAAGTGGGTCCCAGGGCGACCCGATCTTCGATGCCTTCTATCGTTCTATCGTGCCTGGTCTCACTTCTGCAGTTGAAATTTCCGAGCTCATGAAAGCAGCTGGGTCGGAATTGTTGGACAAAATAGGTGTTCGTGACGGTCTCATCGATCGGTTATCCGAATTGATGTTTCTGACTCTACTCAGCCCGCCGTCGTGGTCACCCACTCACAAGCTGGTTATCTCGGGTGGATCCTGGGCGACGCTCGTCCAAACCTGGTCAAAGCGATAGTCGCTCTTGAACCCAATGGTCCACCTTTTCAAAATGCAATCTTTATGAGAAACCCAGCGCGCGTCTTTGGTCTGACTGACATGCCGCTCGCCTATAGCCCACCGATCTCATCGGCTTCTGACCTACGACCGTTTGCAGTTTTCGAGGCAGAAAATTATACTTCTTTCCAGCAATCATTCCCGCCGCGCCGACTGGTCCATCTGGCCCAAATTCCCGTCCTTCTTGTCACGTCGGAAGCAGGATACCATGCAGTTTATGATGACGTCACGGTCCAGTTCCTCCAGGAGGCTGGCGTGAATGTCACACACATCCGCCTAGAAAGTGTTGGGATCCGTGGAAATGGGCACATGTTCTTCATGGAACTTAATTCGGATCAAATCGCAGCTGAAGTAGTGGAGCCTTGGATCAGGCGCTCTCTAGGTAACTCTCGTTGAGAAAGAACTTCATGCTGGCGAACACGTGGGTCATCGTCTCACCCTTGTACCACTTCTTTGTTTCTATTCCCCAATCATGCACCATGTGTATGTGGATGAACACTTTGATTTGATCAGTCCCGTGAGCGATTAATGTCGTTCTGGCCAAGGGATTCTGTATAATGGGTAGAAGGGTGGAGTTGGTTCGTTCTATTGTGAACCTGCGTCCATGAAATTACAGGCAGTCAAGTTGCCACTCATTGCATGATCAGTCTCCCGGCGAGCACTATGTTGTCCAAAGTGTTACCCCGAAACTTGAACTCGGAGTAATAAATTGAGCTCCACGATGCGTTGATAAGTACTGCATGCATGCAGTGAGTAATGAGCACCCTAGCGAAGGAGCATTTCGGCTTCAAAGATCGCAAGCTCGTCTGACTTGATGTAGCTGACTAGAGTAGCCCGCTTTAGTTGTCCGCTGAGCATGATGGTAATCGTTTGTTGCACTTTCCAGCCCACAAAGGGTCTGAAGATCCAAGTGAACAGTGCTTCGGATGTCACGAAAAGTGCTTGCAATTTCCACAATTCGGGTTATGCACTCGAGCAGTGTGGTGTTACGAGCAGGTTGTCGTCTACAGGCCACGGCGTCCCGACCTAAACCCAGGCGCAAGCGCGGGCTGAGCATCTTGGTCCTACGGGGGAAAGAACTTAAGTTCGGAGAGCTAGACAGGGTTCTTGCTCCCAGTTAGGTAGTTGAGATACAAGACCAAGACCATTTCATGAGCGAAAGACTGTCATGACATATCTACGTCCTGAACCATATCCGGCCGTGGCTCGCCCCTTGCAACCGAATTTACCAGCTCCCGTCGTACTTCGGGACCGATTTGAGGGTGAGGATTCGCCCGCACAACGTCCAACAGGGCGTCCTTCTGATCGGGCGTTAGATCAGGCGAATACCTATGCCGATGGTGAACTAACAATTATACGTAAGCTGGCTAAGAGCGTTACCTTTGACAAAAGGCAAGAAGGCTCTGGTACCAGAGCACCGGAAGCTTTTCGGCATCCCCAGAGCGGGCTTTGTAAGTATTCGAAAGACGGATGAAGTGGAACACAAGCGCGTCAACAACTTTGTAGGGTAATTGATACTTTTTGTCGATGAGCACTCGGATAAACAATGAATTGGGACCTGTAAAAAGGTTGGTAAAATACAAGCCAAAATCCCATAAAAACAAACCAGTGTAGTCCATCTGTGCAATCCGCAGTAATGCTGCAGCTGAGTGAAGGACAGGAACCTTCTTTTTGGCAACCACGGATGCTATGATAGCCGCTTCCTTAAGCGTGCATCCACTCTGGAGCAAACAAAATGAATAAGAGCATAGAGGACGAGTGAATGGGCTTACCTCCAACATCGGGAACACGATCCCTTTGAAGAAGGCACCCGGCTTGTACAGCGCACGCTTCAGACACTCGTAGTATTGTACATCAAGCTTTTTGTTGGATTGAATATCCTCTCGTATTGCATCGAGCAATACAACAGATAAAAATAGCTGAGCTTGTGGGGGCTTCATAGTGGAAACAAAAATCCTCGTGGCGGCTCGGCAGGCATGGGGACTCCATTGTTCGGGTTTTGTGAGGGCTAAAATACGAGCCCAAGCAGGAAGAGAAGGTATGACCTTGAATAATTTTGGCAATGGACCAGACTTGTATCCACGGAGAAAAATCGCTAGCCTGGATGGCGTTACACGTTGGGCCGTCCCACATAGAGCACGCTACGTACTTTGAGTACGATTCAACCAATCTAGGGTCAAGCCCAAGGGCCGCATCTGGGTGTTCCTTGTCTTGGGCACACGTAAGGTGCGACCTGAAGTGCGGAAGTTGAAGGGGACAGACCTTGTTGTACTTTTTGGATCATAGCAACGTCCCCTGACTTGTCATCTTCAAGTTTGGAGAAGATAACGTCGGCTAAAGTGCGCCGCTCAGCAGAATTGGGTGGAAGTAGGGTGTCTAGTACGTGGACATCGGAGGAATCGAGTTGCTGTTGGGTATGAGGCCCGATCGGAGTGACAGCTAGACGGACTTACGAACATATCCTCGGCGTCGCCAACATAGCTCATTTCCTCAGCCTCCTCCTCGTCGCTTTGGTCAGACAGGTCGTCCGCCGTGCGCATTCGGAGATGCAGATTGCGCGTATCTGCAGCCTCGTTATCATCATCGTCCTGATCGTTTGGCATCCCGAGCTCCTCTTGCTGATCGCGAGCAAGCTCGAAAATTTTTCTGGATGTTTTTGGATCGAGAATTACCTGACAGGCTGCTTAGCTTCATCATATGATTATTGCGGATGGAGTACTACCTCGTCGTCGTCATCTTCTGCGGAGTGTCTCTGTGACTTTCTTCGCTTGCCAGGCTGAGAGACACGACCATACTTTGCGTCAAGCTCGTCCTCGTTGAGCTGAGTGAGGAGGGGATCGTGCCGCTGTTTCTGAGGTCTTTGTGTGCGAGGCATAACCGTCGATACAAAAAATCGAGTAACTACTAGTTGGATAATCTGACCAATGGCTGTGTTCATACTGACCCCGGGCCCCCTGTCAAAACTTGATCGGTTCAGCCTAAACACCCTCTTCTTTCCGTTCGGTTTCCAATGTCTCAGCTACTTCCCCCCAAGCTTGTACCTGCACATTTTCTGCCCATTGTCCTCGCACGCTGACCCCTCTCTCAATAGGTCCGCACCTTGGATAAAAATGGCCAAGAGATCAAGTCTGTTGGCTTTCTTCGCTTCGGGTTTGACAGCGAAGTCCCCATCGATGTCCTCCGCTCACTCTACCTTCGTCCTCACTACGTTGTCTCTGCATCAGAAAAATATGATGCAAAGGATGGGATAGAAAATGCCATCTATTACCCTGACACGCATGCCATCTCTTATACCACCCTCTCTCGATTCCCCCCCGTGAAGCTACTTGCTCCCTCTGTACGGAAGCGTATTCTTGTCACAGGTGGCGCCGGCTTTGTCGGGTCCCATCTCGTCGATCGTCTCATGCTCTTGGGACATGATGTCACGGTGTTGGACAACTTTTTCACCGGATCAAGGACCACCGTGAACCATTGGGTCGGTCATCCCAACTTCGAGCTCGTCCGTCATGACGTCGTTGAGCCTTTCATGATCGAGTGTGATCGTGAGTCATTGTCCATATTCATTTACAACCCGCCCCTTATTTTCTTGGCAGAAATTTATCACCTCGCATGTCCTGCTTCCCCCCCTCATTATCAGATCGATGCGGTCAAGACCTTGAAAACGTCTTTCGTCGGAACGCTCAACATGCTCGGCCTGGCAAAGCGGACCAAGGCCAGATTCCTGATAACGAGTACTTCTGGTCAGCCATCTTCTCCACTCACTAGTGTTGCTCCCAACCCCCCTGTAGAAGTATACGGTGACCCCGAAGTACACCCCCAACCCGAAGACTAGTAAGCATTTTCTGTCATGAACCATGCATCGTCTTGACTCGTCTGGAGCTGGGGTCACGTCAACCCTATAGGACCTCGTGCTTGTTACGATGAAGGGAAGCGCGTCGCCGAAACCTTGACGTACGGCTTCCAGCATCAAGATGGCGTAGAGGTCCGCGTGGCGCGTATCTTCAACACTTATGGTGAGTCCCTCGCTCCTACATAATCATCGTCGACTCACTCCGCTTCCTAGGCCCTCGTAGTCAGTCACGCGTCGTTCCTTCGTTTATCAAAGCTCACCCACTACCCCTCTAGTGAATCCCGCCGATGGCCGTGTCGTTTCCAACTTCATCGTACAAGCCTTGCACGGCGAAGACATCACCGTGTATGGCGACGGCACGCAGACCCGCTCATTCCAGTATATACACGACCTAGTGGATGGTCTGATCGCCCTGATGAACTCCAACGAGTCGCGCCCCGTCAACATTGGCAACAGCGACGAGTTTACTATAGGGGAATTCGCTGAACTAGTTCGGGAGACCGTGGAGAAGGTTCAACAGGAAGACGGCATCACATCATCTCGTCGATCAGAGATTGTTTACAAACCTATACCCACGGATGACCCCAAGCGAAGACGCCCTGACACGACGAGGGCCAAAGAAACCTTAGAATGGCAGCCACGTTGGTCTGTTCGCATGGGACTAGAGGAGATGGTCAGGTACTACAAGGCGAAGATGGCAGAAGGAAGTATCTAGAGTTGGTCACTATGCGTGGCTATATCATCTGGGGTTATGTACAGGGGTGTTCGAACATCGCAAAGTATGTAACCCGAAATCCCGAAAAACGCACCCGGGAATATTTATACAAGATGTTAAGTACAGGATAGGTCGTATTCGATGAGCATGGTTGAATAAATGCTAAGTTACCTAAGAATGAATAGTCCATCAATTACATCGTTATCTTAAGGAGTGATGTTAACAAGACAGTATGTAAGATATAAGGATATTTTGTGCACAATGGCCAGGCAGCCCCGCGGGGCTATACGACCTTTGGTAGTGGGAGGCCTTGTGCATTGCCTTTGAGTGATGCGCTTTGTGTGACAACTTTGGACATCGAGCCCTTGATGACCTGCTTTTCGACAGAATTGGTGTTTACCGTTGTTCTTCGCATACGGCCGTCTTGTCTGACAGCTTCCGTCGTCAGATCAACTCCATTTGCTGTCAAAGATCCTTCTAAAGGCCGCTCTGGTGCTTCTCGAATTACCTCTTGCTGTGCAGCGACGAGCATTTCGGCATCTGTAAAAAATGCCAATTGACCGCACGTCGGAATCAGTAGTTCGCGACAAACTTACCGACATGACTTATTCCCCGACTATCACCATGGAACCAATGATGGGATTGTTTCCGTTCAGAGTATCTGTCGTGATATAAGCAGCATGTCATTTGCGATGAAGGACGGCGTCTTACTTTCGTATCGGGCGGCCATCTCTACCGAGTGGACAGTAGGTTTTGTCTATGTCCTTTGCGTAGAACTTCAGGCTTTCGAGTTGACTCTTGGCGATCTCTGGGGTGACACACGAGAAGGAAAGCAATGATTTCGGATTTCGATGGGCGATGGACGGATCACCAACAAGCTCCGAAAGTGTTTGTAATGCCATCCTTGTGCGTTCAAGCGCTGGAGTGGCCGGAGGGCGTAGATCCGACCGCGATCGGGGAAGTTGAGATAGGAACGCGGTGAAAACCCGATTGACCAGAGAAGCACTTCCGGAAATGATAGATATACAAGCCTTCGCACCTAACACAAGGGGTTGTCTTGTCGTCTCATTTA
The DNA here is from genome assembly GCA_003313885.1 of Boletus sp. MG55. Taxonomy (NCBI): domain Eukaryota; kingdom Fungi; phylum Basidiomycota; class Agaricomycetes; order Boletales; family Boletaceae; genus Boletus; species Boletus sp. MG55. The sequence goes on along the minus strand of QGOI01000956.1, from coordinate 20,162 downwards.
CAGGCACGGGAGACATAGATCAAGATACGGACCTCTGATCACATAAAAGCGAGGCTCTGCTCCTGTAGCATCTTTGATATCGTCCCTCAAAGCTTCAGCGTACATGAGTGGCGCAACAGGGCTGTGCTCGTTCTTCGCAAAAAGAAGTTGGTCGGGGTATTTTGTAAATTGTAAGACACACCTGTACAATAAGGACTGGACATGTAATTTTTGCGAGCTCCTTCTTGTTCAGTGATGTTCGCTGTAGATGTCTGAATGTGAGATTCGACTCCTGAGCACAGTATAACAACCTTACATTCATCATAATGTTTACAAGTTCCACGATACGAAGTCGCTTCGAGGGGGGTGTTATTTTCTCCCAGTATGCGATCAACTGTCCATACGATTAGTCAAGGGAAGCGTCAACGATCCATGTCCACTAACACTGTCTTGGAGGTCAATATTATCAGTCTGAGGACATATGAGTGTCGTTCTCCGCAATGAAACGTAGGCGTCTTACCTCGCCGGTCATAAAGGTGACAACTTCGTTCCCGGCGTGCTCGAACGAATCCAAATCCGGTGCATAACACCATAACTGGAGGAGTTCATCGTATGCGTTGAAAACCCACTTGAGTCTGAGCGTGTCAATATCGAACCAGATGGTAGAAGTACTGAGCCGTACTCTGTTGGTGGCGGTACATTACAAAGTGTGAGACTCAAGACGAGCTCTGGCCATCTTGAAAAGGATTAGCTCGGGGGTTGACGCGACATGGATGCACGTACAGTGCAGTGAGTCTCATGGCAGCATTGACAGCTATACACTCGAAAGCAAGGAAATGGGCGGGGGGTACATGGAGCGCCTATTCATCAAATTAGTGTGGGGGGAACACGGTGTCATACATGAAGACGTGCTCGTATGCACGACGCAAGGTCGGCAGCATCTACATAACAGTCGTGTAATGCATTGGGTCGGGCCCGCGAAAAACCTTGTGTACGTTGATCGAAAGCAATAAGATTGTAGTCGGACGACAGTCTTGGGTCGTCGAAGTGCTTGTCGAGCCAGCTCGAGTCGAGAAAAAGCGGGTGCAATACAACGATGGTTGGCCTCTCTGGGTCAAAGCTTCCTACGTTCCCATAAGCCGAGTTTGTGATGTACCAGATCGACACATGGTCGTCGCGAGATGGTAAGTGGACAAAAGGCATGTAGGAGCACAAACAGCGCGGGAAGAAGCGGTAGCCGCCTATGGATGGAGTTTTATGTAGATATGAACAGAGAGGGTAGGTACGACCTCACCATCGGCGGTTGAGCCCTGAGGAATCATTTTTAGGGCCACATAGCCGACGTTGCCCGGCGGACCTGACAAAATTGTATGACACTGATCCCGCGGATTTCATCCTTACCCCTTGGTCCACTTGTTATGTACATCAGGAACCGAAATTTGAGCCAGGGTTGCTAACTCGCTACTGTCCGGCGCATTCAAGCTGTTTGATCCAGCGAAGCGCATCTGTTGTTTCAACAGTCGAGTTTCTCCGGCTTGTCATCCTGGACCCTGATTGACGTTAGACCGTGAGCCACAGTAACCAGGCTAATGGAAAAGAAGCATTTTCAAGTTGAATTTGCCCACCAACAGTCATATCTTTTCACTGATGCCGTAATCACAGGCAGCGCCACACGGCGACCTCAGTCCAGACCCGAGCCTTGCTATCCACTCCACCGGACGCGAATCCGAGGTAAACAAACTCGACCCCCCACTTATCCGGCCGACGCTCAGCATGGCCTCGGAACATCGTAGCCCATATCTCGACTCAAAGACGTATGACACAAAACAGAGAGTACCACATGTCGCTCAAGAAGAAAAGAGAAGAAAAGGCAATATAGTTGCTTCAGGTCCATGATCGACGGGTTGCCACCTGCCACAGTAACGGAGCGAAATGTTAAACGCCACGACGGTGCTTCTGGAAGTTTGACCCTTCTCTCACTGTCTCCGCCGTCCGGGACCGGCTGAGGACCTCCCTCGCAAATACCTTCCTGACCATTGAGTGATGTGGTGGCTGCGAAAGGATCAAGAGGCAGAACAGCAAATGTCAAGCTCAGCCATCGTTCCCGGGAGTGTAACTTCCTCGAGAAGGTGCTTACAAGTGGAATAATTCACTTGCTTCACCCTACAGTCCTTCCAGAACTTGGACCACTCTTCGCTGCTTCTGTTACGGCCAAAAAAAGCCCTTCATGTGTCACGTCGTGATCATAGTATGCAACGCAGGCTTACCTGGCAGTCGGCCTGGGAAGTGGTCGTGAACATCGTTGGGACTCCGAGGCTTTCCAGTGCTACTTGTTGCTTCTGAATGAGAGCATCCCAAGCAAGCAGCACTCGTTCCCTATCGAATCTCTGCAGATCTCTATGGTATGCGTCGTTCATCATCTGTGTGTCAAATGTTGGTCAGGGAAACTCATTATCAGCAAATTATTTAGCCTCGAACATCAGCCTCATGCTTTGATAACCCTGCGCCGATCAAAGTAGCTCTACCATAAAATGAAAACAATGAGTGAAGAGACCACAAAAAGCTTTACATACTTACTTGGTGTGAGCAACTTTGACCTTTTCCTCGTGTTTCTTATGTATAGCCTGTCTTTCTTCCCACAACTGTTGCTCGAGTTCGTTTTGCTCCTGCCGCAGCTAGGTGCCACTTCAATAACTTATGTAAATATCCATGATCTAAGAATCTTACGCGAGAGATGGCAACAAGGAACTCCGGATCACTAGCAAGCTGTGTTAGATGGGGTAGCGCTTGTTGAAATGACAGGGAACGAATGTCCTGCACACGCGTGGACGACGTTGCAACAACGGGCCGCGGAGGACGGTGCTCTAACTGGGTAGGTGGCAATTCCTGCGAGGGCCGAGCAATGTTTCGAGACGGTTGATGAGCCGTGCGTGTATTTGATACTGGCGGCGTGTTGATTGCAATGGATGTCCTCCCCGATGTGCTCAATTGCGAAAGCAAAGAAGCTACCAAAGTTGGCGGAGCGGTGTCATACGATTGAATACTTGGTTCGCCTGGTACATCTTCCAACGTGTTTGCATGTGATTCACGGACTTCTATCTGTTGTTCTGAATTGATATGTGGTGAACTTGAATTCAGCGTGTCTTGCCACGCCTGAGAAGCTCTCAATTGGTCAAGAAGGGCTTTGACTGCTGTGGGATCCTAAACAACTTTTGTCGTGTCTGGGCTGCCGCTTGTATAGAGATCACTCACGTTAATGTTGGAATGCATATGCGCCGTGCACTGCGACTTGCGTGATACGGTGCGAACTCTTTCTATGGAAGTGGACTGGACCGTATCGCTCGAATAGGAAAAAAGAGGTTATGAACTCTTTGGTGAATTTAGTACGATGCAAAGTTGGGCGGGCACTGACGCCGAGCTTCTAGTACGATCGTGCATTGCCACAATGATGGTGGCTTTGGTTGAAAGTTTGACGTCCAGGCACACGCTCACTGTCCACGCTCCATTTGTGGAGTCACAACAATTATGCGACATGCGCGTATTAATCGTGCTTCATAATTATGACAACAAGAATTTTTCGAATTCAACAACCGGCGACGCTATATACATGACAGGTTAAATTATTCCTTGCACGCTGGACCTGTCAAAGTGGTTCATACTACTGTAGCTGCGGCTGACGTATCAAGGCTGTCAGGATAGTGGTATCACAAGACGATCATACAGTTAGGTAGATGTGCCTGAAGGGACGGGAGATTTGCTCCACCGGTGCGTCGGTGAGTGTGCGGGTCCGCCAGGCTGCTGGCAGGCTACGACATGTGGGTAAATTGAAGCGAGGTCTTCGTTGCGAGTCGGGACGGTGGATATAGGCCAAAATAGCTCCGTGAAGGGCGGGACTGCAGTCGGCAAGATACTCGTAGCGGCATGCAGGGCTACCGGACCGATGGTGTGAGCGGGAGAAGAGCTTCATGCTGAGTCGTCTCCACTCCGGTGATCGACTAGGTCGTCAAGGGCCGCGGAGGTGTGAGGTTTGTCCATGAGATGCGTGAGAACAAGACGAGTGTGTCTGTCACATTGACATGGGACGAACGCAATTCGGCACAAAGCTCGAATACGGTATATCGAGGATCGGTGATTGAATATTGAACGTTGATCAAGGAAAGCCAGTGGATCCATGGTGATGGATGGTAGAACGCGGCGAGTTCGCGGAACTTGATGACTGTGGACTCGCAAGGCCGACGTGCGTGCTCGCCGGGCTGGATTGTCAGAATGCATGACGGGGACTGGTGACACGTTGCCACCGAGCATCCGCGTCAAGCATGGTGGCCACGACGTAGCGGTCAATGAGTCTTGGGTGGGCCTGAAACGGATGGCAACGTAGCAACCCGGGATCGCGCAGAGCTGGTCGAGGTCGACGATGCGGCTGTGGCGGGTGGCCGGCAGTTACGGCAAACAAAATAAAGAGACAATAAATAATCGAAATTTCCACGCTACCGAACTACTACTCTCTCTGCGCCCCCGTCCTCATCAACGTTCCTCTTCTTCCCTTCTCCTCTTCGTTTCTCGCTCTCTATTCATCTTGTAATCCCGTCTATCCCTTAGCCTTTCCCGTCCACCTCTCCTTTTTTTTTCCATAATGTCGACCGATCGCACAGATTACCCCCCACAAGCAAGCTCTTCTCACATGATGAAGACAACCAAGCGCGGGAGACCCTACCTCAAGGTACCTTCCTCCCCCCTCCTCTTCATTCCCCTCCAACCCCTCTTTCAAACCAGGACACTCTCGATCTGTTTGCGACTCTCATCGTATCGCTTCAATTGACTACCCACAAACAATATTTCCGTACCTTCCCGAATTCATTCTCCACGTCAGCTCATCACTTTCTCCCTTCCTCCCTCCGTCTCCTGACCCTCTTCTCTAGCGACGAGGCAGCTCAAAACTTGGCTTCCTTGAAATTTTCCCAGTCCAACCGTGGGCCGGACCCAAGAGACAAATCACGAATAGTGACGACCACCACAACGACCACCTTCTCTATGACCCGCGAGATGGCAAAGGCGATGTGCCAGCATTTCATGGACGCTCGTCTGATTGAAAATGCTGCTGATCAGGGGTCAAACTTATTCAAGGATCGTGGCACGTATGTCCTCACGCCAAAAGGTCTCCACGTCCTCGAACGATTCATATCGAAAAATGGCATCAACTCCGATCACCTCCAGCCCGTATTCGCTTCGCAGCCTATTTGTATCAAATTACTTCACCTCGAGCGCCGCACGGCAGATGACGAGATCATCGTTACCCAGTCCGTAATAACTGCCCTCTTCCGTCGCTTCGTCGGACGTCAACCCAATTACCCTCCTCAAAATGCCACCGCACCACAGGACGCTTTTCAAGAGTACCACGAGCGATCCAAAGGTGTTCAGCTCATGGACGTGCAAGAAAAGGCCCAACCCCTTTTAGGCAAAGCAACGGTTGTACACAGACATTGTTTTGCCGCCGTCTCTGCGCTCGAGTGGCTTTGCGACTTCACGTCCGTCGTGGGTAGAGAGGAAGCGGCGGAGATGGCGGCGCAGTTTGTCCGCTTTGGCCTCATCACTTTGGTTAGCGACAAGAGGAAGAATAACGATTCTGCCATCATCTTCACCGTTCGAGGTTCTGCTCCCGGTGGCAATTCTCCCGTCAGCGTGAGTTCTGTCCACTATTGTTTTTTTGGCTCCACAGTTCGTCTTACCATCATCGTTTTCAAGCAACACGGAGAATTCCGATGCACTGCGAAGGCCATCTATAGAATCACTGACGAAGGAAGACGAGTAGCCCAGTGGGAGGAGCACTCGACTTCTCCTCACAGCTCTGTGACCAATCTACACGAACGCTCTTCGCTAGAAAGCAGTACCATCGAGGGTGTGGCCAAATTGGGACCTGAGGCCACCGTCAGCGCTGCAGACGCTAGGATTCATCGCCGGATATCTATGGCCGAGAGACTTAACAGTGCTTATGCCGAATCGAAAGAGTCAAAGGAGGTGAAGGCGAGCGTCAAGAGCAATACTGATCGTCTGAACCAAATCCTCGAAGAACCGTCCTACCGAGCCCTCTTTCGCGACTTTCTCAAAGCGAATTTCTGCGAGGAGAACCTTGCTTTCTGGATGGACGTCGAGGATTTCAAGCGCAAGTTTAGTATCACATCGAGTGCCCAGGCGAACGTCCCCGGCAATCGTGGAGCAAGAGCAACACCTGGCCAAGCAGCCATGGAGAGACATCACGAATCGCTCATCCAGACGGCTTTTCAAATCTACAACAAGTATCTCGCCCCGTCAAGTCAGAACGAGCTCAATATAGATCATGGCCTGAGACTCGACCTTGCTAGTTACTTGAGCGAGGTCATGACCAACTTGAACGGGAAAGCCTTTGACGGGCAGGTCGATGCCAGCCAAGCCAGTGCTTTCAATGCGACCCAGCTGCAGATGCTCATCAAGTTGTATTCCCGCATTCAAACACACGTACTTCGTTTGATGGCTATGGACTCTCTACCCAAGGTATGTCATTGTATCTATTCACCGGAGAAACACGTTTATACCCGTATCGTCCAGTTCATCAAAACTCAGCGCTTCACTGAAGCCAAGCAATGGCTTGGAGGTGATGCGTCCGAGGACATCCAGTTTCTGACAAGCCCTCCTGCCCCGCCCGGCCTAGGGAGCGAAGAGACTGGTGGCGCGTACATTACCGTCTCCGCGAGAGCCACTGAACGAGAACAGAGGCAACACCAGCTTCCTGCCTCCTCCACGACTTCATGAGTACAAATGCACAGTCTTTTCCTTGTTTGTCGCCTGCAGACTTTGCTCTACTATTACCCCACATACGATATCCTCGCATTCTTCTGTTTCGTCACACTGGGTTTGGTATTTGTTCATCACCCAATTTGTTGTTACTTTGCATTTCTTCCTTTGCCTAGGGGCCCCGCCGCTTCATACCTTCGTCACTAGTAATCTTCACCATTTCCTGGCATCATCCAGTATTCTCCTGGGCTTTCTCGTCATGCTTAGCACTATTCCCGCCGGTTCCGTCTTGTTCATTATTCGCATCACGACTACCTGCCCACGTTCTCATCCCAAGGCGGTGTACAATCTACATTATAACTATATGCATACCTACTGCCTCTCGCACAGGTGCACTCTTAATCCATTCTCTGTGTCCTATAGCATGGTATTTTAGCTGCCTTAGACTCACATTTCTTGGAAATAATTTGCCGTTGAACAAGGAACCACCGCTTTGTGTAATTGCAGCCGTGCCGTTTTAGCCTCGTAGTTTTAAACGTTTACCGCCAACGTCCTCCAAGATGTCCTGGATCTGGAATCCCAGCGGCAATGCTTCAAAGCCACAACCAGCGGAAGAAATGGTGCCAGACCCTGTAGACCCAAACAGGATGGTGTCCAAGAAGGCCGCGAACCAACCCTTCCTAGCGTACGTGTACTTACTGGCTGTGTAGCGTCTCTGCGAGTGTTCAATCGCACGCTAGCTACCACGCATACAAAGTCGAACAAGAGAAGCTCCACCAAGGCTGGTTGCAACGCAAGAAGGAGCGCGAAGAAAAGCTTGCCCGAGGAGAAGAGGTCGGTCCGGAAGAGCGAGATCCAACCGCTGAAGAAGAAGTCGGCCTCCTTGGCCTCCTCAAGTTCATCGTCTACCTATTGCTCATCGTCGCGTTGGCTGGCAAGTTCTTTACTGGCAGCTTCCTGTGGGAGTATGATGGCAAGTGGGCAAGATTGAAGACATATTGGCCAGTGATTGCGCTTCCATTCTCCCTCTCGCGTTGCTGCTATATCTCACGAAACTCGACTGCCGTATGGTATAGGAACCCAGCGGTCGCCTATTTTCGGAAACCTACCTCGCCACCTTTGACGGGACGGACGCAAACATGCCCTTGTACATCGCGGTAGGGTATTCACTCTGTCGTTCCACCGGCGGGTTACTCATCAAAGAGGTGAAGATTGACGGGGAAGTCTATGATGTCTCGAGTAATAGGCGAACGTACGGCCCTGGGGGTCCATACTACAGCATGTATGCACCGTCCCACCGTTTTAGTGTACCGCGGTATTGACCTGATGGCGCTGTGCAGGGCTGGCGTCGATGCGGCGAGATCTTTTGCAACCGGATGCTTCGCGACGCACCGTACACACGACTTGCGAGGATTGAGCGATCAAGAGCTCAGTGTGGGTTTCCTTTCATTGATCTAATAATGGTCGTCATGACTGATTTTATGACAGGGCGTACAACATTGGAAGAAATTCTTTGCCGACCACAAGACGTATTTCAAGGTAGGGAAGGTGCTTCATCCTCCCATCGACCCGCAGGACCCTATTCCGGAACATTGTGATCCCAAGAAGGAAGAGACCGCGCATCCAATAAGAAGCTCGAGTGATGGCAGTAAGCCATGGGTTCAGCCCAGTTCCTCGACGAAAAGCGAAGCAGAGCACCAGGAACTGTAGATTAAGGGCTGTGCTACTTTAATTTTAAGATGCTATCATAAAATAATGATGGACATGCAAGAAAAACATGGAGTACTTATGCGATCACCGGGGTTAATTTGTACCGTGACTGAGTTCATAGTTTGTCATAAATGGTCATATAAGCATAGTCCCTGAAGGATGTCCCGAGCGATGCTCGCTCATATGGTACCTTCGCGAGGTGGAGTTTTACATTTGCCTCAAGCCTGCCAAACACAAACCATGAGTCCAAGCAGTGCAAACACTGCCGGCAATCTAACTTGCCTGAGAAGGCGCCCCGTGTGTCATGAAGTAATTCCTTAGGATTGGGAAATCGGCAATCGACCCGTTAACCATGGATGAGAACGGACTCTCTCGATACTTTGCAACAATAATGTTGCCACGCCACGCGTTTGCCTCTCGAAAAGCCCTGCCTTGAATCTCTCGGATACCCTTGTTGATTGGGAAGGGCATGCCGTCACGCGAGACGACGGGATAGAAAACGACGTAAGGCTGAGCAAACTTTTTGTTCATACCGTCAAGCGCCTCGACAAGCTTTGGAAATAGTCGTCAGCAGCATCTAACCGCGCGATCGATTCTGTTCGACTCACATGATAATGCCATGCACGAGGACCAAGGCCCTCTGCGATGTAATCCATGTAGACCTCTGGGTGGGGCATCCGAGGAGGCTGGGTACTGTGAGGAGCATGTGGGTCGGGCATAGACATCGGGCTCGTCATGAGCGCGACCATGTGGGGGTTCCGACCATCGGACGGAAAGAGGAGAGCCTGGAGCGACGTTAGTTGGTCCATGTCAAATTACGAACGAGAGGACGAGTGCGAGATAAATGTAGGTGAGTAGGCAGGGAATAAAGTAATCGGTTGTGGTTGTCTCGACTGTAGAACACTTTTAGGATGACGGAGCGAGCAGCGACTGCTTATATATGTCTCTGAAACGAGGTCAGGGTGATGTGCGAAGGATCACATACTAGAGTAAGAAAAAAAACGTAGTGGATTTAGCGTAGCACGAGGTGTAACCGATCACAGGACATCGCGAATGAGTTCGCGGTACCCTGGTAGTGCCCGCTCAGGTTAGCAATTTCATGTGCGGTGAAGTGAGAAGTGACACAAAGGACGCGCTGCGAGCAGGAGGGTAAGAGACATTAAAAAGCGGAGGGATGTCGGCCATCAATGACGGCGAGTGCGTGCCAGAAGGTTAGGATCCGAGCAAGTTGTGCCAGTGCCAGCGGAATGGATGCAGATCAATTTGTCAAAGCCGGGTTTCATGTCCATCATCATCTCACTGAATCAGGCAAGCACAGCGACTTGATCATTTCCTGTCCTCTGCCGTCCAGGCTACACAATCAAGACATAGGAATTTCAGCCTCGATCGCAAAAGGATTGCAAACCGTTGACATAAAACAGGCCCTGTGCTTCCGACTTGCTGTGTCTATCCGCTGACGCGCTAAACCGAGTCCGTCAGTGGCCAAGGCTTTCACGAGGCGTTCCTGTCGCGATTGACAGTTTTGGGGTCTCCAAAATGCTCCATTTCAGCCGATTTCAGCTTTCCTTTCTGTGCATGTTATGCGCGCTGGCGGCGGCCTCTCCCCGGCCTCTCGCCTTCGATCGTATGCGCTGCTGCCAACGCCATCATCCCCAGGCTTTTGGCTTATCACCATGCAGATGGGCCCTACGCCAGTATACTCCATCAACGAATTCGACGCGCGTTGGCTAGGGTCTGGCTCCTTCCCGTCGATTCTCTCCAGCACCAGATATATTAAACGCAACAAAGCGTGTTCGCCGCTTCACTCCGCGAGCGGGTGTAGCAGGTGGATCCAACAGATAGATTCCGTGATCATGCAATGTGATTAGGCCTACTTGGCCCATAGGTGTTCCAGAGTCCAGGTGCGAACATCCACGTCTGTATCCATTTGAAATGATCGATCTTTACCAGTCATGATATGATCCAGCTATGGAAGAGGTCATTCGGAGCATTGTCATTGTTTGTCTTAATGGGCGCGCAAGTTTCCCTTCCCATCATCTGGCTGTGCGCATTCTCCTTTGGGTTCTTGCAATCCTGAGGTCGACAAGCATGCCCATTTCGTGAGGTGCAACTACCTCGTTGGTGGCCTAATCGGGAGGCCGTATTTCTCACTTTACATGTCCGTCTGAATGTTGCCTAGCATATGGCCCTGGCGCTCTCCATCTCTGGTGAGCAGCGGTACACTCCAGCGGTGTGATCTTCAAGTCATCTCAAGTGGGGGACATTGTGCACTCTATGACCAGCTAGTACGTATTCATGTGACTGCCCAGCCTAGACACCGCAGCCACCACGCCGGTACCGCTTGCAAGACGATTCCGGGAAGTGAACTTACATTTATAGATAAGGCGACGTGGTCGTCAAATAATTTGGCAAACAACGATGTGCTGGATGTCATGTCCGTGTGATATGCAGCGAGCTTGCGTATTCAATTTTACCCCGTCCTGGCTTGGTGAAATTGTGAATCACGAATTCTTCAGTCGATTCGCACTTCAAGATTTATGAATGTGCCCTTTGAGATTCGAGTCGACTGTCTCCTGTTACAAGGGTCACTCGCATAGCGAATGGGCACTCATAAGTCTTGCTGCCATCAAGTTTTCTGGATTCTCGTGCAGGGTAATTTGCTTTTCGATCCATCCTGGTCACGATGCATTGCAAGTCTCTTGTTGTCGTTTCCCTCCCTGTGTTTCTGAATGGGGTTTACTTGGTGAAATGTGGGATGGCTTTTACGAGGCTTAGACTGGTCATTGTGCAAATGGTGTTTTAATTTTTGCAACCAAGGAAAGACCATTTACTAAGGACCAGTTCACTGTGGGTAGTAGAATACATGAATTTCAGTGGCGGATTAATTGCACATTGACCAGAGGTTCATTGAAAGGATACTCAGATGAATATTATTGGAAAAAAATCCACTGAAGTGGCATTGATCTACTCTGACTTTCAGAGTATTTTCTCACTGAACTTCATTGAATCATCAACTCATACTCAGTCAAGACAGCTCCCTTCATTTCAGCTAGATTTTCTAAAGGCTATATTCCCTGAGGTGCCCAGTGGCACCCACGTGTGATGTGATGGGAGCAGTGGTTTAATAAATCCTACAAAAAGAATGGCACCAGCCAGGCTCGAACCCGCTTAGCATCAGCTAGCTAGCATTTCCCACACCAAGCATACCACACCGTGTAGTACACTAGGACCATAAGTCCACACTGTAATAAGAATGGCACCAGCCAGGCTTGAACCCCCAAGCATAGCATCAGCTATCTAGCATTTCCTGCACCACACCGTGTAGTACACTAGACCACTAGACCACAAGTTCCCACTATAATAAGTTCATTAGTATTATGTATATAGTAATCTTGGACTGGAACAAAATTAGCATGGATAACAGGACATTAAAATTTTCATTAACTTTTTCACTGAATCTAGTAATTCATTGAGTGGTCCACTGAAAATAAGCAGTTCTAGTCTCCACAGTGGGTTGCCTCCAAAAAAAGGCAACAAAAACTGGACTAGACTAGATTTTTAACACTAAGCACATCTGGCCAGCTTGTCTACTTGGTTGCCACCTATTGTCCTGTTCATAGAAATTCAACACATTTGGGTTTCATATATATAAGTGAAAGAGCTTCTGAATTAACCTAGTACATAAAGGACTATGGGCCAGGAGACTCTGCCCAGTTTTGTGTTCCAGACAAGAAACATTCACCCAGAGGTGTATGTTCCCGAAAAGGCAGGTATGGTTGAGAGGGCGCCTTGTCGGTCAAAGCAAAAAGTTGTCTTTGTATTGAGTTTCCTACCAGCCTTTCAGTGCAGTCCCGCTATGGCCGCGAGTTCCATCTTGGTTACCACCCAGCTTTCCTCCCTCTTCCCGTCCGCCGATGCGCCGTCAGTTGTCCTACAGTCCGCCCGTCGAAACCTCGTCACTCCTACACCAACCGCCGATGTAGATCTGCATCCCGAACACGCGTCTTTCGTGTCCATTGTACATTTACACCACGTTGGATCCATCCTTTTACGCGTCCTTCACGGCGGTCTGATCGTGGAGCTCATCTCATTGTCGACGCAAGCACTTCCAATTCGTTTCGTCTTCCCCGTTCCCATTCTCTCCGCACCTGCTATCCTTGCGGCTGCTGAGCAAGAGCTCCACTTGCTGGTCGTTACAGTCACAGGTTCTGTTTACCGTTTGGTGTTACCGGCGGCAAATCCCAACCTGCTCTGGCATGATCAGGCGGCTGCGAATTGGTGCAGAGAATACATTATCAAGAGTGTCGCCGATCTCTCTAGGGGTGTTGTCCAAGTGCAGGGCATTCACTGTATAACAATCGGGCTGAAGAACGGATCTCTCCTTCGTATAGAGTCAGAGCGGATTGGCGACGATACATGCGATGGTGTGTGCTCTTGACTGCAATTTGTATGTGTATTTAGTCCGCACTCGTAGATCTTTGGACGGAGACTCTCAGCCAACCAAAGTCTTTCTTTGGTGCCTTTGCTTCTTACATTCCTGGACTCCAGCCTGGTGCAAACGCAGCACCGGAAATACTTTCCGTAGCGAGTCTTCCTCAACCCACAGATCTCAGTCACACCTGGACTCTTTCCAGGGATCGTGTCCTCCGCCTTTGGACCGCAAAAAGTGGTTGCGTTGCTTCTAAGACCATTTCAAGTCGAGCAACTGGTCAACCAATTTCATCTGCGACCATATCCGAGCCCTTAGATGCCGAAGCACGGAATCTTCTGCGTATTTGCTCTGGTGGTACCAATTATGAAAGCACGTTCGCCATCGCATTCACGCCAACATCAACCGACTCCCATTCTGGTGGATATTTCCAGATCTTTGACTCAACGGCCGATCAACTGCGGGAGCTTGGAACCATCGAGTGTTCCGCTGCCAGTGCTCACTGTCACTTGCAAGATTTCATAATTAACGACGGCGTGTTGTGCGTGCTATGGGAACGCCAAGGTTGCTCAATGATGGAGCGAACCCCCTTAGTCCTAGGGAACCTGGATGCTTCCGACAACACAACGTGGGCAACATCCAGTCATGGGGAGGAGGCTGACTTGACTCCTGCATACCTTGAAGAACTCCTTCGTTCCCCTGGTTCGGTCACAGAGAAATTTATGGAAGCAATTCTCCGACCAGGCGTGTTCTCCCCTCTGACTATCCGCACTGCCCTTGAACAGTACATAGACGCCTGTCTCTCCCTCCCTGGCCCCCCTGCTCCAGAGCTCACGACTTCGTATGGAACTGTGGTTGAGAACATTGCTGCCGTGGTGGGCTGTACCGTCTCTCTTGTACGAGACCCGCATACTGGTGCAATGCAGCACGACCGGTATTGGAGTGCACTCAAGCGAGATTGGGAGGGATTTATTGCTCGCTGTCGTGAGGTGGAGCGCAGTGCACGGTGGCCACTCGCTCTTTGCGTTGGCCACAGCAGCGAAGGCGTCGTCGTGGTCGAAAGAGAGCGAATTAATACACTTGCAAAGGAGGATCTTCCAATTACTATCCACAGACACCTCAATGACTCGCTCGCTGTGGACTCTCATTTTGCCGTTCTCGACATTGCATGGACCCTATGCTACAAAATCGGTCCGGAGCTTCTCCGCAACGTGGAGACCAGGGTTATCGACGTTCTCCATCAGGAAATTGCCTTCTCTATTATAGACATCATGGGAGACCAGGCGCAACGGTTGGACTTCAAGGAATATCTCGACGATGGTACTCGAAACTGGATTGTTGCAAGGTTGCAAGATGTCGAAGATCTTGACAAGGATATCCGAATCACCCTCGATCTGGTTGCCGGCTTTGACCCACAGATCAAGCGAGAAGAAGATGAAGTCGAGCTACTCCTTCCTCCTACGCGGTCTGAGTGGAGGGTTGCTTTGACGGCAGCCTATGTTTCCACCTCAGTGCACGCTCGCTATGATATCTGTATAGCCTTGATGGCCCTTCTCTTCTTCCTCGCTGATGATCTAAAAGAGTGGGATCAGTCCTTGCTAGAAGAAGTGTTTGCCGTTTTCCGTGGCCTCGCTATCTTACGTTGCGCTGCTCGTCAACCAGCGGCCGACGGCGCTCAAGATTCTAGTCCGTCAGACGACGCAAACACCGACGACATGATTGCGCGCATGAACGACATGCAGGTGTCTAGGAATCACTCTCGTTTTGCACCAACATCCTCCCTTGTACATCGTCTGATAGCTCAGACAAGTGAATGCAATGAACTACCGGGTTCAGCCCACCGATTTCTCGATACCACTGGTCTGCTCCAATCCACTTCCCCCGCGCATGCCACGCTGTTCGAGGTACAGTTTTGCGACGGCCTTCGCGGTTTAGGATATCCTGATATTGCTCGAGACATGCTTGCATGGCTGCCGCGAACTCCTGGTGTTGTCTTTGTCACTGCGCAACTCTACATTGCTCTCGGGCGTGCGGATGATGCAGCCAACCTGATGGAGAAAGTCGCTGCATGTTTTGGTTAGTCACAAATCCTTTCATATGCCATTTCTTACATTAAGTTCCCCAGGCTCTGAGAGTGGCCTGTCGTTTGAGGACGCCGAGGCTTTATCATCCGTCCTTCCTGCAAAGGCCCTATATGACTCAGATTTCTCGTTCTATCTAGAAGCGTCTACAATTTTTAGGTCAAATGGCCTGACGCGGCACGAGGTTTCATTTCTTCGTCTTGCCTTATCAGTCGCCCCCCTGGAGGCTGACACAGCGGATATATGGTATGGCCTCACGCGAGGATACATAGAGCTTTCCTCCTGGGAAAATGCCTATTCATCGATCATAGCAGCACCATTTGATAGCGTGTAAGACAGCCCTCTCACACGTATCTGCATAAGATTTTCTTGACGCGAGATCTGTACCAGGAAACGGGACTGTATCTCCCAGCTCGTATATCAAATGTGTGAAGAGGGCGCCATCGAGATGCTGGTTTCTCTGGATTTTGCTGGTTTTGCTTCCGAAGTCGATGATGCCCTTGCGTTCAAAGCGCGCAACACCGATCCTCGTGCTCGCCCCTTCTACTCCAGAATCCTATACACGTGGTATACACGAAGAGGGGACCATCGAAGTGGTAAGTTTCCATTTTCCTTGCTGTTCATTTAAGTCACTTATCTGAACCCTCGATCTCTCAGCTGCCCGAACAATGTATCAGCGTGCACGTAAACTGCAGGAGATCTCCGGCAAAGCTAATGACGTGATTTCGTTGTTGGAGGACCAACTGGAATCTTATTTGCTCGCGATTAACTCGTTGTCCCTTCTGGAACCAAAGAATGCGTGGGTTGTTGTCCAACTGCCTGCTTCAAACGTCAAGGGCTTCGAGGTGAATGCCGATCTTCATGTGATCATTTCGTTTTGCTAATCTTGCGATCACAGTCCCTGAAACGGCGGAAATTGGCACAAAACTTGCCGCTTTCGACCACCGGCGCTGATTCAGAGATTGTAGACCTCGAAGACCTCCGCTTCGAATACACGTTGTTATCTGCAAGGCTGCGCCTCATTCGACGTGACTCGACCTTGATGACTGCTCCAGGTGAATAAAATGCACAAGGGATGATTCATTTAATCAAGGGTAAATGGCTGACTATTTACGTCGCAGACACTCTATTGTCACCATCTCTCATAATCCTACGGCTAGGGCAGGCCAATCAATTCGAACTCGCGATTACAACAGCCCGTGCACTCGGCGTGGATATGAGTGAGCTTTTCGCTACCCTTACCGGACAATGCATGAGGCTGTCTCGAAACCCGGATGGAGTTTTGTAGGTCACCCTCTCATGCAAGTCCCTTGCCATACTGACACCCAACAGGCAAGATACAGCCGATTGGCTACTGACGGATAATGTTTCTTCCTGGCCTGGAGCACCCGCTGATCGAGGGTGGCGGTACCTCAAACTTACTCTAGAACGCCATGACGGTGCGAATACGGATTATCGGTACACCAAAGCGGTCTTGGAGGCCATCCTATCTCATGACAGGGCCTCGCCTCCTCCGCCGTGGCTCATACACACGCTCGAGGTCAGTCTCACTCCACATTCGGTGCCGTTCCGGTCGTGTTAACCTTTTTCTTTCTTTCTTTCCTACCCTCATCCGATTCCCAGGATCACCATCACGAGTACCTCATCCGAACTAGCCTCCGGTTCGATATTCTCGAGAGCGCCCTGGAACACACGCTCTCGCTCGTTCGCAAGGTCAGCCAAGGTTTTTCGATTTCGTCACGACGAGACTCACTCAATCATTGATTGTACCTTGGCCCCCACGCACCCATTTTTGCATGCGACGACACACAGTCGGACGCTGCGCTCTCACGCGCACAACCAAAAACGTCCTGTGCGACTTGGCTCCCTTACACGCTCATCGACCAGGTACTCGTCGCGGCGGCCGCACAGGACGACCTGGGGCCCCGTGGGCAGACGCTCCGACGGACGCTCCAGATGGAGATTAGCAATCGCGTCAAGCGAATGCAAAAAATGAGCAGACTTTCTCAGTGATTTCGATTTTTTTTGTTTTTTTTTTGTTTCCTTTTCCTCTCTTTCCCCCCCAGGCTTTTCCGCCGAACGTGTGCGTCGTGGAACCCGGAAGGTCGGAAGCCTGACGCCAAGTTGAGACGCACCGCCTGGACGTGGTGCTTATCTAGCCTTTGCCTCCGTTTCATAATTACAGTAAACACGGCCCGGACGAAGTGAGATGACGTGCTTCTTTCCTTGTTGGAGTGACGGGTGCCGGCAGGGTCGTTGACTAGAGCGACTAGACGCACGAACTGAATGCAGCCATGCCTTTATTTTCTTCCGGGAAATGAAGTTTCTGACGTTCTGTGAAAAAAAATCCTCAGGGAGCGTTCGCATTCGCACTACAACTAAGGTTTCGTGATGCGCATATCGATACAATACAACATGGTAATATAGTGATGGTGGTAACGAGTCAAAGCAGTTCGAATATATACACACGACAGGAAGCAGTTAAAATGTGGATATGCGTGTATTATTATAAGGTTGCGTGACAGAGGAAAATAGATAAGTAGGTATTGAGAGCGAGGGGGGAAGGCAGGCAAGAATGCCGCGCACCACCACAAGTACGTACAAGGGAGCACGCTGGCAACTCAAAGGGGAATTTGGGGGGAGAGGAGCACAAACGAAAACCAGAGAATCCATCCTGTCTTTTTACATAATCCAAGTCTTCCCCATCAAGTGTCGTCTGGGAGGTCGCACAATCAATGCCGATCGCCCGTGTGTCGTGGATGTTGCATCACGTCAAGAAATCGAGCCCACTCGGCTTGACTAAGGGAGGCGCCCCACATGGTCTCCTCTTCCGTCGCCGCCGGGTATGAGTAAGGGTATCGTCCGAGAGTGGGGTCACCCGACATGTAAGGTTGCCGCGAAGGGTCAGAGTATGACTGACGTGTCGGGTCGACGAAATTCCGTGAGGACGCTGCGTCGGGGTAGGAGGACCGAGAGGGGTATGATTCGGGATAAGATGTGGTTGCGCGGGTATCTGGGTATGGATTTCCGGATACTGTTCCAGAGGGGCGAGCCGTGTCACTATAAGCGTGACGTTCTACGGTGTAGGTTGCCCTGGACGCGTCGGGATACAACTGCGATTGTGAAGGTTGGGATGGAGCGACCGAGTATGTCAGGGGGGACGAACTGGACGGTCCAGCCACAATCCCTTGCGTCGGCATCGACTGGACGGGGGACGCCTGAACAGGTGCATATCCGACGAGCGAGGAGGAAGAAGAATTGTTGGTCGTCTTGCTAGACCCCGTTCCGTAATCCACTGACCCTCTGGGCTGAGCGTTGCCCACTTGTGGACTCCCCGAGTTGCCAGTGGCAGGCGAACTCATGTATCCCGGCGCATTGGGTGAATCAACAGCGTTCACCCTGGGATACTTTGGAGAATCGTGGTACGGGAAGGCAAGCGTTTTGACAAGGCTCAGCACACGACTTTTCAGACGCTCTCGCTCCTGCGTGTCCTCATTCGCAAAATCTTGACTGTACAACGGTGCGAGTGCGTGGAGAATGTCGAGCGCTTTATCAGCGACGGGTGTGCCTCGACTGAGTTCCAGGGTCGCCGACGCCTTCTGTATATTTGCACGGAATAACGAGGCGCCAGGCTGGTCGGGGTTTGAAATCAGTTGGAACGAGAAAAACATGGCGGAGCTGAATACGTGGAACGGGCCCCAGTTCATGTGCCCAGGAACGGCCAATGATGCGTTCGCGAGGAAGTCAGGGCGCGCCTGACCCACCAGCGTGATCAGCTTATCAGCCGCCCCAACGGCAATATCCAGCGACATGAGGTGGCGCTCACGCTTGGCGTCCTTGTCTTTTGAGGACGAGGCCTGCTTATCACCGACCTTGGTTGAAGGCGCGGATGCATATGGCCGGTGAAGGGTAAAACGAATATGGTAGTAGCTCATGCGGATGATCACGCTTTGTACGCCTAGACGACGCATGACGGTGTTGGGGCTCGCGAGACTGCGTGCTACCCTGAATTCGTCGAGGTCGAGTTCGGGTGGGAGTGTTTCCATCCACTGAGTGAGGGCGCGGTCGTGAGTTTGGAGGGTCTCGTACGCGACTGGACGCATGGAAACGGCGCTGTCCATGATGTCACCAAGAATGTAGGCCAGACGGAAGAGGTGAAGGTTCGGGAGATAGATGCGCGGGTCGTCGGGATGACGTGCAGGGTCGGAGTGTTCCGGAAGTTGGGTATCGAAATGGTGGGAAGCAATAGAAATCGGCCGGCCGAACATGAAAGCCTGCCACCTGCGGAGAAGGTGGGTAGGGAGCGAGATGAAAAAAAGGTGAGACGGACCTTTCAAGGAGGATGATGTGCCACCAGGCCCAACGCCTTCTCTCGGCGAGTTCTTTAGACATGCGCCATTTGCAAGGATCACGGTGCAAGCCCATGGCCATACCTATGCTGACGAGCTCTCCCCGGACGGTCCAAATTTCCTCACTGTCAGTTTTAACGAGAGTGAGGTAATGACAGCGAATGAGCAAGCACTCGACGAGTTCGAGACTATAGGTCTTGTGTTCAGCTCTGTGACGGTCGAGGGCGGAACGCATGACGTCGTAAAATTTACGACAAATGTCCTCGAGAGAGTCACCGAGCTGGGACACGAGGCGGTCGCCTGGTGGGAGGTAGTGTACTGCGATGGCCATGATCATGCAGACGGTGGCGAGGACGATACGATCCGCGTTAGCGCCGGTTTTATATCGGGACCAGGCATTTAAAAACGCGGGTTGGTTAACGTGGCGATAAATCCAGTTGCAGTATTCATAATAGTAAGAGACGAGGCCGTCTATTGTCTCGAGGGAGGGCAGGAGAGCGAGAAGATCTCTGTCGTATTCGTTTGTCGTCGCGATTTCGTCAAGATGGGCGTCATGGCTGGGTTGACGGTCGCTATCGTCAGACTGTCTCGAGTTCTAGCGGGGAGTTAGCGAGGGAAGATGGGGATGGGGATGGGAAATACCAGAGTGAGATGAGTGACGGCAGAGGTGGCACCGGCGTAAAAGCCGCTGTGGCCATGGCTGCCAAGCATGCCGGGAACGTTGTCCTTTTCTAGGACATCTGTCTCCACGGGCTCCTTCTTTGGGGTAGTGGGGGCGGCGGGATTTTCGAGCGGGTGTTTCAGATGGGGGGGAAGGGGGGCGCCGGGGCGGTGGTTCGCTAGAAT
>QGOI01000950.1:0-13289 GCA_003313885.1 Boletus sp. MG55 | reverse complement strand
AAGAACGCGCATGAGCAACGCACCATATCGTCCGAGGAGGTCCCAGACCCCGTCAAGGTGGTACTTCCCGTTCTCATGTTGCGTTGCCAAGCTCCAGCAGAAACACCGTTGCGAATTACAAATGAGGACGAGAAGGGTCATCTTTGTGGTTCGAAGTCTTCTGAACACGCGCTCTACGCTAACACTATAATGGTACGAGTCAAATCATGACATCTGCTATTCTCCGCGGAATTTGTAACGGGAAGACGCATCAATTCAGGATGGCACGGTAAGCCTGGGGTGCAACTTTGCCTTTGTGAGGCATCTCAGAGGGATCCACCCCCACCTACCGCGTCTCCGCGATCTCGGAGTTCGCTTCTGCCGCGTGAAGGTCCTCGGTCTGACGCTGCTATGGTATCACGAAGCCATTGATGCTGGAAGCAACTCCCCGGCAGGAAACCAAGTTTGGGCGACGTTGCTCAGGTCCACTATACCTTAACGGGCACTCCAGATCTCTATATATTGACACTCTAAAACCGAGTATGTACATACTCGTTGCCTCCATTACCTTCCATCTGGGACGATAATGCGGAGTGGCAGCGAAATCCACAACCTGCTCTCGGTGACATGGACGTCCAATGCCAATGTTCACGCACGCCATCCGAGGAATTTGGTGAGGGCATTGAAGGCTGTAGTGCGTATTCCGTACTTGTTAATCAATTTCCTCTGCAGCCAAACGTAGCAGTCTACAGAGTTCTCCGAGTCGCGGAGGTTCGTAGGGAAATTCCTGGGCTGTCAATTCTACCACCATATCTGGCGATATAGCACCGACAATTCAACTGGCTAGTATTCGATAATTTGGCCACACGTGCCAACGGCATTCAACATCATTCATCCTTTGACGCAATCCACGACTGATCCGTTCGAACTTGGAAGATGTTTTGCTCGCGTCGTTGACACTTCCCCGCGCCTTTATCAGGATGGCCTCGGGCGTTCAATCTTTAGTGCGACTTGTTTCCCTTCGTCCTCGAGCTTGACCATTAACACACTGCAGAATGAAGATCCTAAGCTCTATCTCTGACGGTTTCTACGATGCAAGCATGTTGGCTTGGGATATCTGTCTGACGTTGGGAAACCTTGTTCGGATTCAACGTCCTGTCGGGGAAGTTACACCCGTGGGCCATCCAGGCTACGGAGGCTATTGGCCAGAGTACAAGCCGCCACAGAAAGGCGACAGTCGATGCTGTTGCCCTGCCTTGAACGCAATGGCAAACCACGGTATGTCTGCACTTTGGGACGTTCGTCGCGCTATTTCGCTCACCACTCATTGTGTTTTTTCTTAACGTTCAACTGCGTTCAGGAATCTTTCCACGCAGTGGAAGAGACATCAAGTTCACCGATATTTCCAAACATGTTCGTTCGACGTACAACTTTAGCCCTTCGTTTTGCCTTTTCGCATGCCACTATGTCGCCCGCATGCTGAACAAAAGCTATAGCAAAGATACATTTGATTTGGAGGAGCTTAGCCTGCACAACGCAATCGAACACGACGCTTCATTCACCCGTACGTAACATCGCAGCGCTCAGCAAAGGCGATCGCTTATCCCCTCCGTTCCACTCAGGTCTTGATACGGCGCTGCAGCCCAACCAAGCGGTGCTACATCTACCCTTCGTCGAAGAACTTTTCTCGTTCGCTACTGGAAAGGATGCTGCCGAAAACCCACTTCTCACTATCAAAGATCTCTCTCGCATTCTGGGGAAACGTCGGGCAGAGTCCAGGGCGACGAACAAAGACTACAGCCTTCAGCTCGCCCATCGACTCTTTGGTAGTGCCAAGTGCGCTGTCTGTCGTCTACTCCCTTCTCTATTATGCTGACATCCATCCTTGGATTTGTGCGTAGCGCTTCGGCGATCTTGACTATTTTTGGTGGCCGGGTAGACGACCTCCGTTTGCTTCTGTCGGAGGAACGGCTCCCTGAGGGATGGGAATCGCGAATTCGTAAACCCTATGGGCTAACGATTTTCACCCTCAACTTGACTGTTTTCCCTGTGGAGTTTGGCGTCCGCGAGGCTGAATGGACTGTCGATGCGAAGCGGGCCGTAGGTGCTGCGAACCAGGCTGTCGAAGAAGATGCTTGAGGGTGTGTGTTGTGTTACCAACAATGATGGGATGATTGGTTGCTCAAAGATGATCGATTATGATGCAATCCTTTGCTTGTTTTTTCTTTGGTGCCTTGCTGTTTCTTTTTTGAGTTCTTTCTGGTCCGTATCCAACCTGTAAGTTCTGACACTACCGCTGATTGATCGATCAATGAAACCTTGCACTGCCAATCTCGGCAGACAAAGCATGCATCCTGCCACGATAGTTGATCTCTCTCACATACTACTCGAGCCAGTGCCATGTTACCCGGGGGACCTCGGATATAAAATGACCCTCGCATGTTGCTTTCCCCTCATCGCTGCCGAATCCGCGACCGTATCCGACACCATCGGCGAGACCGATCAACATGACCCTCACATGGTTATCCGTGTGCATGCGCTCTCGCTCGGCACCCACACGGGCACACACATCGACGCTCCCTTCCACTTCTTCCCATCTGGTCAGAAGTTGCATGAGATCCCGCTCGCACAGCTCGTCGGCCGTGCAGTTGTCCTAGACGTCCGACATCTCGCGGGGGATCGCGCCAAGATCCGTTGGGCGGACATGACGAACGGTAGTACCCCCGCTCTCACGGCGACGGCGCTATCATCACGCATCGGCTCACGCACGGACGGCAAGGCAGACATCGTGCTGCTCTGGACGGGCTGGGACGTTCACTGGGGTACGCCCACGTACTTTGCGCACCCCTATTTCTCGCGAGACGTCGCCATCGCGCTGCACGACCTCGGCGCAAAGATCGTCGGCGTAGACGTGCTCAGCCCGGATGAAACTCCTGTCGACGAGAACGCGAAGACCGGGGACGGGTGGGGGATGCATCAAGTGCTGCTTGGTCGTGGGGTACTCATTTGCGAGAATCTCAAGGGGCTTGGGGAGTTGACCGGTTCCGGGAGCGGTGGGGAGGAGACATGGGTCAGTTTGATGCCGTTGAGTATACACGGCGCGGACGGTGCGCCCGTGCGAGCATATGGTTGGAAACAACTGCTCGGGGCACGTTGACCAGGCTTGTGCGTGCACCGATCAATCCGTCCTTGGAAGTAGCTACGAAGAACTCGAAGAATTAATCACAGAGACGAATTCGTGAATCCAATGCAAAAAGCAAGGAAAATAAGGAAACGAAATAGTAGTAACTCTCCAGTTCAAATCCACAGAGCATGATTCAGACTGTGCGGCCCACTCCCTCGAATAGCTGAGGCGTCACATTGTACCTCTTCGGGCACATCTGTATGATCATATGTCGGAGAACTCGTCAATGAGTGTATGAATGAATCCAGCTGTGATTTCAGTTTGCTATGGTCGTCGATATGAACCGTGACAGATTGGAGTGTGTCAGTACGCGTTATTTGCTTCTATTTACATTTGCCCCTAGGACTAAGATGGCCATACCAGACCAGCGCTGGCCATATGCCACGGTTGGTTGTTCCTAGCCGGGTTCCTGTTGTCATGTTTCTTTGGAACTTCAGAATCACTTATTTAAGTGCAGTTGCCTCTTTGAAGCCATCGGATCATTTGACCGATCAGTTCTCCCAGATCATTTCCTACATGGTCAAGTTGTCAACGGCGTCATATATGTGGAACTCTGAGTCCAGCGTCCAGCGCCTTCATGTCAATAAGCCTACCTGAAAAAGCTGGTAAGCCTGTCATGTCTGAATAGGTCCTTATCAGAGAGGTTGCCCCTCAAAGTGGCTGTGGACTTGTCCCGCCAGTGTGGACAATAGTGTCCACAACAGCCCATGTCCACAACGACACTGCGGGTATATAAGTACGGTAGGGCGGAATAATGGTCGTGCATATCGGCCATCCACCCTTTTAACTGCCCATTTCCTGTCATGCCTACTGGAACAACGTCAACTCCTCCGACCCCAGCGCTTCCTGTAGGTGTCGCCACCCTGTCTGCTCCACCGATGCTGATCAGTGTCAATCTTTGACAGGATACTCCAGCTCCAAGAAAAACGCTCCCTGACGTGCAACCGGAGCAAATATCCATACTGAACGAGCTGGAACACTTGCCTTCACCACTGGAACCACATACTGCCACCTCATCCGTTCTGCTCCAATCGACTACCGAATATGACTGCGATGCGAATTCAGCCGTGCCACAAAGTGTAGAGGCTGAGGATGAATACACCCTCAGTGCCTACGGCGACATCTCACTTGGCGAAGTCATAGTTCCTCTTTTGCCTGCTGCGGCGCGCCCCAATTCCAGCCCCTTGCGGCCGAGAATTTCGCAGCCCCGCCTCCGCCTCAAAGTGCGGCGGCCACCCATGCCAAAGCGTCGACTGAGCTACACCTACACCCCACATCCGATGCCTCATACCGGGGGCATGGTCCCTGATGACCGTTGGCTGGTGAGCTCTAGGCCCATCACAAATGTGAGTGCATCTGTTGTACAACTACGTCTCTCACTCACGACCATTTCGGACGTCCTTCTCAGAGTCCGCCTTGGCTCCAACACCAACCGATGGTATCCCATCCTCCCGTTGGTCCTGCCACTCCGAACTCTCGGACGCATGAAAACAAGAACAAGCCTGTGAAGAATGGTGGTTCAAGCCTCGAGAAACTCTTTGAAGAGCTGTTACCCCGTTCGCCCTCAATTCAATTGTCACCACCCGGCTCACCCGCCAGTCAGGCCCTGAGCCTGCCACAAGAGACACGTGAACAGAAGAGTGATGTCCGGCAGGGGCGGAACCTGCGGGAGTCTGGCAATGCAGCGAAGCTGCCACAATCCCCACCAGCACCCGCTCCTCGGCAGGATAAACCCAAGTCAGCAGTTTGGCGAACAAGACTCCCTCCTCGACTCCCGATTCCAAAGTGGGATATGTGAATGGCATGTTCAGTTATATTTCTCTGAGGATAGTAAATGGCGATATTGATTGTATACACCCCGTTTATTTCTGAACAAAAAATTAAACTGCTTAATGAACCGTGCCAAAAGTTATTTTTTCAAAATGCATCCGCTCTCCAAGCTATTCCAAGATCACCACTTCATCCGCTTAGATTTCGTCGGATATCTGGCCCGCTTATTCTAATCCAGCGGATCCAGCTCGGTTATCGTAATCTTCCAGCCCGGCCAGACGTTGGCTGCCGCTTCAACAAGACTGTGGTCGTCTGAATAATATGAATGTGGGCTCTGGTGGAACGTCAGGTCAATTACAGGGAGAGTCGCATGTGAGTTGAAGGCGCGGCTTCTCTCGAAAGCATCTGACCGTCGTTCAATCATCAGGTGTGTGGCAACATCCGGTGTGATAATCAGGAATTTCAGGCGCTTCATGTGGACGATGACCGAGTCCAGCGCACGTTCCCCATGTTCGCCCTTCAGAATTCTTGTGATGCGTAGTGTGACGAGAGATTTTGAGACATCTTTCAGGGCGGTGTATAATCCCGCATTGGTCAACGATGGGCCAAAGATGTCGAGGGACTCGAGTGAGGAAGAGGACGAGCTCAGCAGGTAGTTCAGCTGTTCGTCCGTGAATCTACCCACAAAGCAAGCTTCAGTGAGTGCATATTCCGGTGGGGATGTCGGTACCGGCTCCATTGGTGCATCGAAGTCCTGTGACCACATCGAGAGGCGTTTCAAGGATGGCTGCACAGCGAGATGGGTCTGGAGCATCGCATCGAATCCACCCTTCAGCGAGACCTCTTCTAGATTGCCAAGTCCTCGCACAGCATCTAAAAAGCCATTCGGTGGCGTCGAGACCCAATACGAGGAGAGCGACAAGGATCGAAGGTTCTTCACAAGACGCAGAATAGACAACAGGCTTGCAACAAACTGCTTGTGACGCATGCAGAATTCACGCATAGTCAGATAGGATAGTCCCACTACTCGAGTGAATGGTGAACAAATATCCTTCCAGCTTGTGTGGTCGGCAAAATAATCTGGCGACAAGTGTGTGATGGAAAGAGCAAGATCGGGGCGTAAAGCGAGCGCGTTTGCGAAGCTGCATATCTCGGGAGGATACCCGTACTCTTGCTGTCGCAGGGCGGATGGGTAGCGAAAATCGCTCAACAACAGGTCAAGTGCACATTTCCACCGATTGCAAACGAGTGCACAGGAGACGAGATCCCTTCTCCACCGCTTGTATGCCTCTGGGGAGCCCGAGAAGTTGGAAAAGATCATGTGCAAGACCTCTGTAGGAAGGAGGATGGCCTTTTGGTCCTGAGGTGGGACGACGGGCTGGACGCGCACAACGCGGCCAACGGTGGAAGAACCATCAAGAAGATGGTTGCCGCCACACGCTCTCGCGGTGTACAGAAGCAGGGAGCTCGTGAATGAAACAGACACGTTTTGCGTATCGGCTGTCAACGGCTGGTTGACCTCGAATACTATCTGGCGAGCTTGTCCTTGAGGGACCTCTTTCAGTGCCAGTCGCCCAGACGGCGTGGCACTATCGCTTCCTCGGCGGCTCGACAGCTCATTATAGAGTTCTGATCCATATTGAAGCCGTTCGATCTCGAAAGTTGCGTCGAAGATGGGTAACGAGGACACGTTTGGCTCAAGCAACTCGTTTTCAGGTGGCGCAGAGGAAACGCGAACGGTGACGGACGGAGATGATGGACCAAGTATTTCCTGCGACCCTGCAATCAGCCTCTGACGCGTAGTACGACTTATAAAGGCCACGTACCCATTCCTCCAGTAACATTGTGGCTTCTACGTTATCTTCACAACAGAGGCTGACTCGGATGCGAACACCGGAGAATAAACGTTGGGCACCGCGGTCGAAAGACACACAAAGAATCGTCTCTGTCGAATCGGATGGCAGCTTCTTGACCCCTTCCCAACCGTACTCGCTTACGACACATCCAGACTGTACGATCATGCCGCCTGTGACAAGAGAACTAAATCAGCAAACAGTCCGAGTCGACTGAAATCCATCTGGACTCGCGCCACCCGAGTTCTCACATTCCCACATACTTATGTTTCTCCTCGTAATATTAATAACTTATTTACATCTTCATTTCTTGCTAAATTACACTGTTTGTATATTCACCACTACTATCCGAATACAACTGCAGTTTGAATTTCTGAAAGTTGAGTGGTTGTTTTGTTATTAATTTTGCGACACTTGTAATAGCACAGAATGTCATGTTGATCACGTGAGGTTCACTGGCAGCTATTTATCATCAATAATCACTTGCGAGCAATTACACCGATAATCTACACCACACGTACTGTTCTCTGGAAGAGGTGACAAAAAACAACAAAAACGAAAAACATTAATCCCCGAATAAAGAGCCAATCTGCCAAGGCCTCGTGAATCACGCCAAAAAAAAAAAGAAAAGGTAACACGTCTGCACTGCGATCTTTTTCAACACCATGTCTTCATCCGCTTAGATGTCCAGCAACTGCGGATCCACCGGCTCGATTATCGTAAACTTCCAGCCCGGCCAGACACTGGCTGCCACTTCAACAACACTGTGGTCTGAATAGCATACACATCCGCTGTCTTGGAGTGTTAGGGCGATCACAGGGAGGGTCGGGTGTGAGCTGAAGGCGTGGCTTCTCTTGAAAGCATCTGACCGTCGTTCGATCATCAGGTGTGTGGCGAGAGCCGGTGGGATAATCAGGAATTGCAGGCGGTTCATGTGGACGATGAGCGAGTCCAGCGCACGTTCCTCATGTCCACCCCGTGTAATTTGTGCTTCCTTGATCCGTAGTGTGACTAGAGATGCTGAGACACCTTTCAGGGTGGTGTATAATCCCGCATTGGTCAACGACTTGAACGTGCAAGAGATGCAAAGGGACTCGAGTGAGGACGCGGACGAGCTCAGCAGGTAGTTCAGCTGTTCGTCCGTGATGCTACCCCGCAACTCGGCTTCAGTGAGTGCATATTCCGGCAAGGATGTCGGTACCGGCTCGATCGGTGAATTGAAGTCCCATGATGTCATCGAGAGGCGTTTCAAGGATGGCCACATAACGAGATAGGTCTGGCACACCGCATTACATCCACCTTTCAGCGAGACTTCTTCTAGGTTGCCAAGTCCTCGCACAACATCTAAAAAGCCATTGGGTGGTGTCGAGGCCCAATCCGAGGAGAGTGACAAGGATCGAAGGTTCTTCGCAAGACGCAGAATAGACAACAGGCTTGCAAAAAACTGCTCGAGACGCATCTGCGATTCATGTAATAAAGCCGGCCGGGATGGTCTCACTTCGGAATTGGATAGCGTACGTTCCGCAAAAACATTCTTCCAGCTTGTATGGCGGACAAAATAACATGGCGACAAGTGTGTGATGGAAGGAGCAAGATCGGGGCGTAAAGCGAGTGCATCTGCGAAGCTGCATATCTCGGGAGGATACCCGTACTCCTGCTGTCGCAAGGCGTATGGGTAGTGAAAATCGCTCAACAACAGGTCAAGTGCACATTTCCACCGTTTGCAAACGAGTGCACAGGAGACGAGATCCCTTCTCCACCGCTTGTATACCTCTGAGGAGTCAGAGAAGTCGGAAAAGATCATGTGCAAGATCTCTGTAGGAAGGAGGATGGCCTTTTGGTCCTGAGGTGGAACGACGGGTTGCACGCGCACAACGCGGCCAACGGTGGAAGAACCATCGAAAAGACGGTTGCTGCCACACGCTCTCGCGGTGTACAGAAGCAGGGAGCTCGTGAATGAAACAGACACGTTTTGCGTTTCGGCCGTTAACGGCTGATTGATCTCGAACACGACCTGGCGAGCTTGTCCTTGAGGGACCTCTTTCAGTGTCAGTTGCCCAAACGGTATGTCGCCTCCCCGGCAGCTTGACAACTCTTTACAGAGATCTGATCCATATTGAAGCTGTTTCATCTCGAAAGTTGCGTCGAAGACGGGTAACGAGGACACGTTTGGCTCGAGCAACTCGTTTTCAGGTGACGCAGACGAGGCGCGATTGGTGATGGACGGAGATGATGGACCAAGTATTTCCTGCGACCCTGCAATCAGCCTCTGACGCGTAATACGACTTATGAAGGCCACGTACCCATTCCTCCAGTAACATTGTGGCTTCTACATCATCTTCACAACAGAGGCTGACTCGGATGCGAACACCGGAGAATAAACGTTGGGCACCGTGGTCGAAAGACACACAAAGAATCGTCTCTGTCGAATCGGATGGCAGCTCCTTCAAGTTGGTCACTTCCCAACCGTACTCGCTTACGACACATCCAGACTGTACGATCATGAGGCCCTATGACAAGAAAACGAAAACTAAATAAGCAAACTGCCTAAAATTTATCTGGACTTGTCAATGCGCCACCCAAGTTCCCACGTTCCCACCTAGTAGGCGCTGCAGAGCTCCCGTGTACTGGCCTGAGGCTCCCTGTTGAAGTTCCATGATTTCCGAGTCCAGCTACTCGTCATCAACATCGCCCCAATCACTCTCTTGCGAGGTATAGGTGATGAGTCTACGTTCCTGCACACAGCAAACTCAGTACATACCACGTTCTTATGATCTGAAGCTTTGCGAGCACCGTCGCCGATCGTTGTACCATACCCACAAAGCAGTCGATCCCACCAGCAACTCGGGGTAGTGTTGCCGCAGGCAGAAATCCACCAAGATCGGTCCCACTCTTCTAGCATCAAGAATGGCCGTCCGGCGATTGGGTAATAGTCTATTGAAAGGAGGAAAGAGTCTGCAAATTATATTTAAATATGCGACAGTTTATTATCCATGAGCAAGATCGAGTCCGCAAAGTCCGCAAAATTAGTGAGTGTAAGTATGGTATGAAGAGGTCCGTCGTCCCAGCACACGACGCGCCGTTCAAGGCAAGGCCATCCACTTGGCAAGAAGGTTAGGGAAGTTGGGCGTCCCGAGACCTGTCACAGGATCCCAACCCTTACTCGTGTTGTAACCAAGCGTGCCACAACCGGGGTTAGTGCCGTTAGTGATATCATGGAAGCCATCGGAAAAGTTGGCGGCATAGATCTGTCGTCAAGGGTCAACGGACCAGTTTGCGTTTGATCACGAAATAAAAACACCCACGATAGGATTGATGAAACCGATGGTGCTCTTCCCTATTGCGATGCGGGCATCATTCACCATTGCGAGCATAGCTCCCACGACTGGTGCCGCAGCAGAGGTGCCATACACACGACTAAAGTTGCCGTCGATCTGACAATGTACGGGTTATCAATCCAAGATCACGACGGATGAGACTACTTCGCTTACCACGACCACGTAGTTGGCACCGTTTGCAGAGATATCAGGAAATGCACGAGACTAAACGGACGTGTATGTCGTAAGCAAATCATACGGACAAAGAACACATCCAACCTACCTTTCCGGTCGAGTTCCAGATGCTGCCAGGGTATGTAGGAGGTGTGTTCTTCAAGTATGAGCTAACAGCTTCCTTTTGGTAGTCGGGAATCGCAAAATAGTTGCTGAAGCCACCACTAGAGTAAATGATTTCTTCGCAGGCGGACTCTGCATCTAGAACGCTCTTTCCGGGACTAACTTGGGTTGCACCGACCGAAGTAACGTAGGGGCAAGTAGATGGGAAAGTAGGGTTGAAAATCTTGCCATCTGCAGTTTGAGTGCCTGCGCACAACACCCAGTGAGAACGTATCTTTCCGTAACGAAACAGGCAGTACCATCTGGGTTCAGACAAACACCAGCGTTACCCGCGACGCCATTGTCGCCGGAACTGTACAAGATGGTGACACCCATAAGACCAAGTTTGCCATATTCGTCACACTGGCGTGACGCATAAAAAGGTGTCAAGTCGGCCTCGTCGTATCCGTAGGATGTGGATATCACGTTGGCAGGCTTGACGGTGCCACACG
This sequence comes from Boletus sp. MG55, assembly GCA_003313885.1. Classification (NCBI taxonomy): domain Eukaryota; kingdom Fungi; phylum Basidiomycota; class Agaricomycetes; order Boletales; family Boletaceae; genus Boletus; species Boletus sp. MG55. Next base: position 2,398 of record QGOI01000950.1, on the reverse strand, counting down.
CATTGGTACCTGATCATGGAGACAATGTCAACTCGATAAGAACATTAATCGGACTTTGCTGACCATTATATCCACCAGGGCGGGAATCGGGGTAAATGGCATCCTGACTCGGGTCGTCGCCGCCCTCGAAAGTGCAGTAGGCACCATCGATCGCATCAAGAAAGTTGTTGAAGGATGCACCTGTGAGAGCCCATTCTCGGTCAGACAACCTCGAGTGTTATACGATCTGAGTTCCGACCTAGGATCGAATCCCCGACTTGGTACAAGGTCACGTTTTGTTTCGAGGTGACAAGGTTCATGGCATACTCGAGATCTAGGTTGGACTCTCCGTTGATAGAAAACCCACTCTGCGAGCTCAATATACCTAGAAAAACATGGTTAACCTCGTATGGCTTGGCACAACGCGTAGATCCAGTTACACACCTCCGTCAACAGATTCCATGACAGGGCTAACACCATAAAGATCCGAGGAGAAGTTCAGAGCGAACATGTTCAGATCGTCCTGCCGGAACGATTGCGGGGTATACTCGACTACGCGCTACATCAAACAGTGTTCGTTCGACGAGTTCACCGTACTCACCAATACCATAGCTATTCTTCTCGGGCACAACCGGCTTATACATGAACCCATACAACGCACGGAGACACAAAGGAGTGATGTGCGTATCACAGTCCACGAGCTGGCCCAAGTTGGTCCAATCCAATAGTTCCCCCGTCGTCTTCGGGCCGGTACCACTGCCGGGTAGACCAACAGACTTGAGCGATTGCCGACCACCGGAATGTTTGGACAACTTGGCATCAAAGTGAACCGTAGGCGTCACAAAATCGACGTGGCGCGTCAGGCGCTCGGGGAGATGGTAGCTCTCACATGCTGAACACACGCAACAAGAACCCCTCGGTCAAAACATATACTTCCGGGGAAAAAGGACCACGTCGTCACTCACCCACATGCTCGGCACCGGTCTCGTGTCCGTATACATTGTAGCTTGCGTGCAAGAGCTCCTCCGCTTCCTGGACGGTCGCCTTGAATTCGAGCCAACCCCAGGATGCGGATAACTTGATGCGAGGCGGCTCGATGCCACTCTCAAGCAGCCAATCCCGAACGGCGTCAATCGACTGGCGACTTGGGGCGAACGTTGAGGCGACTTTACCTGCCGACCAGTGCTTGCCATAGTCGGGAGAGCTGGGATGAGACACGTCGTAGAGGAATTCTTCAAGGTACTCGACGTTGGACTGCGCGAGTGCGAAACGGAGGGGAATAACGGCGGACGCATCATGTTTGCGGGCTAGCTTCCATCCTGATGGAATATGTGAGCGGCGCTCATGTAGAGTCCAGCGAGAGAGAATCGGATCGGAGCTGACAACAAGTCCAAGAGATAGCAAAACGAATGACAGGAAAAAAGAGCGCATTGCAGGGAAGGAGGGAAATGAAGCACGTACTGACCTCGTAAATTCTCTTATAAGATGCGCTCGGATCAGCGCTCAAAAGGCGTTATTTCTAGTGGAATCAGGTAAGTGGGTGGACCGACTTCTCGGTCGCGTGGAGGGCAACACGTAAGGCATTGAAAGTTCTTGCGAAAGCTTGATCCAATTACCTCCACGGAACTGGACCACGCGCAAAGTAATCTTGGCTCCCCGAGAACTCGAGAAACACGAGGTACTGCCACTGGCAGGCATCATAGTCCCTTCGGGTTAATTGGATGCCAGCTGCGTGGCTCACGCTGGAAATCGCACTATTCCCGTTGACCGATCCACCGTGACTGGTCCTATAAGTACGTGTGAACGTTATGTACTGCATGGAAACAAATATCTTGCAAAGAGTCGACTAACCTACATTCGGATATCTTCACAATAGATTTGTGTCCAAAAAAGGAAAAGTCCAGGGTAAATTTTCCTTTACGGACCGGTATTGTTACTCTGGTAACCAGACCAGGCCGTGCTAGTCTCGGATCCATCCGTAGTGGTAACATGCGGAGTTTGAATAGCAATTTGCAGAACAGTCCCCATGATGTCACCACTACGGATGGATCCGAGACTAGTAGACCGTGCTAATCGATGGCTTGCCTCATAATGCTAGTTAGGACGTCTGGTCGCTGTTCTACAGCAGTTTGCATATTCGCATAGCGCTGCCATTTTTTGTGGCGTTTGGAGTTTGCATATTGGAACTGGACCAGCCTCCTTTTGTTCTCCGAATAAACTCCGAAAGGCGGCATCATGTCGGAGTATAAATTTAGTGGCGAAGCTGGAAAAAATCCAAAGCGCTATACGATATGCTGCTTACTACGATCAGTGTACATTTTATGGCACGCGGGACTCTTCACAGAGGGAGCGGAACCGCCGTACTACCTGTCAAGTGAAACCAACTGCGATGAAGTAGCAGAATGAAAACTTCTTCTAA
>QGOI01000949.1:0-17070 GCA_003313885.1 Boletus sp. MG55 | reverse complement strand
AGTTCTGTTTTCGCCTTTCGTCCGACCTTTAGACTACGTCTAAAGACTGCCCGTTGCGTTGTGTGAGTGTAGTCTCTGAGTTACGTAATGGTCCAGGGTGCCAGGGCCAGGGCCCAGAACCGCTTCAACAGCCTCCGAACTTTTCTAGCAGAAAATTCATTTAAATTTCGAGCATCGTTCTAGCTATGCCGCATGCTCGTTTCGAATTTCGAGAAGATAGGAACGACTGTATTCCTACCCAAGAGACCAGTATCAACGCACAGTCTGAGCGCTTTTCCTGGACCATAGAGCTTATTTCCTTCTCGCGCTGCACTGCCAGCCGGATGAATCCCGAAATAAAACAGGCGTCAGTCCCTTGGCGTTATCGATAACGACCTAGAAGCCTAGTGGTATGATATCCGCCTGGATTTACAGACGTCACTGGCTTTGAACCTTCAAGCTGACAGTATTTTGGGGATTTACATTGTCGTCTTCCAATCGTACTACCAGTAGACTTCGACGGCCATGGATTCGACACAAGAAACCCTCATCGCCATTGCTTCGGCCTCATGCCGGGTCATCGACGCTTCAGTCGCGTACGCGCGCGACAAGAATGACAGGAACGTCGACCTATCTTGTACGCGGCTGGGAGGCAAACTGCACAGGATCGTCGCCGCATCCCGGACCTTACTCGAGGACACGCTTCAGCATTCCTCTTCCACTGAGTGCCATTGACGATCGGCTGAAAAACTAGCTATCTAGCGATGGACCTCAGGCATGCCTAGAGTCGTTGCAAATGATGGAAGTGTTGATTAGGTCAAGCTCGGGTCGCGTCACGTCAACGTTCCGCAATCCATTTCGCTCCGCGTCTACCCGAAGACAAGATCAAGGATGCCGCATCAGGATCTTTGACAAACGCAGGGATTGTTTCCATTTCTTGCTCGCTACGGATGTCTGGTAAGTATTCTTAGACATTTATAGACGTTTATCTGACCACGTTACTTATTGACAGGACTCACGAGACAGCTTCCAAGGGCCCATTGAGACAGGGCTTGGCTGATACACTGAGTACCATACATGAGGCCCGTGTCCCCGACCAGGATACAACTACATCCGAGCTCGCTCAGGCAACCCGGACCAGGTGGGAAGTGGATGGTAAGTCATACAAACACCACGCGTATGCTGCTCTTTTCACAAGGACATCGTGTGCAGAGAGCCAACTGAATGAAATTCTGGGATGGCCTGGCGCGTGGGACTCCACAGCGAAGCATGAGGACACTCTTGAATTGCGTCAGCTGGATACCTGCACATGGTTGTCCGACTCCGATGAGTACAATGCATAGAGGTGTGCTGACGACTCATTTTTGTGGTTGCATGGAAAACGTGCGTATCAGCTCTTTAACTTTACAAGACTCTGCATGCTGATGTTGCTCTGTCTTCACCCAGCTGGTTCCGGGAAATCAGTCCTGGCGTGCGTTTATCCTTCATGTTTTGGACTGAAGTTCATCCGCGCTACAGGGCTTCCGTGATCGACGATCTCGAACGTACACTCCATGAAGGGGAGGTCCTCGCATTTTTCTATTGCGATTTTCGAAGCAAACGCTCCACGGCCGCTGTTGAGGTGATGCGTTCACTACTTTCTCAGTTATTGCGTGGGTTGTGTCATCTTGGAGTTGACCCTAGAGATATTCTTGAGAGTCTGGATAAAGAGAAGAGACGGAATGGCTCGATTCTTAGCAACGCCAAGCGGCTCGCTGTTCTGATGTCTTGCGCTGCGAAGCGATTTACAAGGCAACCTCTTGTTGTCGTAGATGCGCTCGACGAGTGCGAAGACATCGAGAGCCTGTTAAATACTCTCCTTGTGTTGAATCAAGGCGGGATGCGGCTGTTCGTGATTAGCCGACTACTCCAGGTGATCAAGGACAGCTTTCCTCAGCTCCCGTGGCTTTCTTTGGAAAATATGTTGAGAGAAATGTTTGCGAACATCAAACTGCATGTCAGGAGGGAGCTCGATTCCCATCGACGGTTCAGATCGCTGATGCTACCCTGAAGGAGGTAATTATTCAGTGGTTGTGCACCAAAGCTGGTAGAATGTGAGCACCTGAAATCATCCCGCATATCGCCTAGATCATTTACTGTGTTACCCAGGTTCCGCTGGATTGAATGTCAACTGAACACCGTCAAGCGATGTTTCACTATCGTAGAGCTACGAGAAGCACTCGAGAACCTGCCGATGGGCTTCGACGCGACATATGAACGGATTTTCCTCGCAATTAGCAGAGAAGAACGGGAAGGAGCGATCGTACAGCGTGCTCTTGGATGGCCCATCGTTGCGTTTAGACCGTTGCGACTGTGTCAAATTGTTGACGCGCTTTCGATTGATCTTGACAGATATTGTCAGGCTATCTCATTTCAGTGTTCAGCTATGCAGCCCCCTCGTGTCTGGTACCCTGCATTGCTAAACCACTGGACAGGAGTACCTTCTAGGAAAGTTCACACACCAAAAACGTCTGTACCATATCGACCAGCAAGATTCTCATGCACAGGTAGTGCGCCAGTGTATGAGTTACATTGCAGCCTGCTTCGAACTGGCACGGGTCCTCTACAGGTAAGACATCATCCCATATGATCTACCGATATTGAATATACCCAAACGTCTTCAGAGTTGCACCCACTTCTTGATTATGTGTTATGCTGTGGCTTCATCCACCTTGGTGATATCAAGCCGACCAGATCAATCCTGGATGCTATTTTGGCCCATGGCTCGGACGTTCAACAACACCCTTTGCAGTGGAAGCGAATGCACAAAGGAGCTAATAACCATCACCCAGGGTACGGATTGCTACGTCTCGGGGGCGACTTTGTGCTCTTCATTCTGATCCGTTAGCTGTTCAACCATGCATGCTCATGTCGCTGCGAGATTGCTAAAAACTGGTGAATTTGTGGAATGGGCAACAGATATCTACAATATGTGAGCACTAGACCACTGGATGTACACTGGATTGGGTTGGACGATAGAGGAAGATGTGGTTCTCATGACATGGAGGCTCCAGTAGATTTGTTGTGACCTTCGTGACCATTTCATTGAGAAGCTCTTTTATAGGGCTGCAGCTGCTGAATACATCTCCCCCATCGAGTACCTCCCCTCCCAGTTCATCTTTTTGTAGTAAAAAATGTACCTAAGGGCTTTAGTTATGGGGTAACCTGAAGTGATTTTTGGACAGATTACAACATAGACAGTAGAGTTCGAAAGCATAAATATGCAAACACAATTGATGTAAATTACACATGTATTTACAAAATTGCATTTAATTATGCCAATTCTTTTGAATTGATGCATAATGGGCTAGCTCAGAATTACTGATACTTGGAACTAGCTCTTTCAGAGCAAGATCAAAGTCTTCTACCTTGACCACTAGCTGTAAATCTGCATCTGATTTCATTTCAGAAATGAAGAACTGAGGAGAGATAGGATGTTGTTGGTACTTGGGAAGAGCATTCAACTCAGCTGCAAAGAAAGAAAATAAATTACTTGATGTTATGAGCAGTTGCACAAATAACATACCTCTTTCTTTCTCAAGTTCTCCAACTTTGCATGAAAGTGCATGAAGTAGTGCATCAGCACACAAAGCATAAAAGTCTGCCCCAGTGTAATTGAATGGGCAATGTGTAGCAATGGAAGAAAGACTGAGACTGGGGTGTAAATTGAACTTTCTTGTTAGAGCCTTCAGAATATCAAGTTGGGCTTCATGGGTTTCACAGACACCCAGATAGAGCATTCTATCAAATCTATGCAAATAAGATCAGTCAAGGTTTTTGATATAAGAATAAAACATACCGTCCTGGACGTAATAGTGCAGGATCCAACAAGTCTGGACGATTGGTAGCTCCAACCACAAATATATCCATGCCCTCTGTACTCATTCCATCAAGCTCAGCTAAAAGCTGGCTTACAATGCGATCCATAACTCCACCAGAATCCCCTTGATTTCCTCTTTTTGGAGCTATTGAATCAAGCTCATCAAAGAAGATGACACATGGTTTAGCATCCCTTGCCCTTTGAAAAACCTGACGGACATTGGCCTCAGATTCCCCAATGTACATGTTGAGCAATTCTGGCCCTTTAACTGAGAAAAAGTTCAGTGAACAAGAAGTTGCCATTGCTTTTGCAAGTAGAGTTTTCCCAGTTCCTGGAGGTCCATATAGCAAAACACCTATAACAAAATTCATCAATCAAATCATTAATGAGTAAACTCAAATAACCTGATCTTTTCTTCAGCCCATCTTGAAACAGTTCAGGATGATCCAATGGTAGCTGCACTGTATCAAGAATCTCATCCTTGACTAAACTCAATCCTCCAATATCTTCCCAAAGGACTGTTGGAATACTGGGTGCACCTATGCTCTGAGAAAAGACTGTCCTAGCCTTGAGCAAAGCAGCATCAAACTGCTTGGCAGACATAACTGGATGAGTTACAAGTTGCTGTATATTAGAGCTACATCTAATTAATCAAGAGGAAATCATTGACTATAATACTCAACTTACCTTATCACTGCACAAAGACATGTCTTTTTGATCAGATCAACCAGGTCTGAGGCAGTCAATGCTGCAGTCTGCTTTGCCAGGACAGCAATAGAGACATCTCGAGCAAGAAGACCACCCAGACCATTCACCTGCTCTTTGAGTAGATGGAAACGCTCCTCCTCACTTAGTGCCTGAATACCAAATGTGAGAACACAAAGAACAGTAAAGTTAGCTACTACCTTGATCTCTATCCCATTACTAAATGAGATGCTTTCAGGTATTTTACCCTGCTCCATGATTCCAAGAAGGATACACTGCTGCCCATGAGTCTTGTTTGCATCATCAACACATTGCTGCAACATCTGAATGATGAATGACCCTGGAATGCAAGGAATAAATGCACAGAAGTACAAAAGAGAATAGAATAAACCTTCTCTGCCATCTACAGTGTTCGCCAGATGACTCAATGCATCAGCATGGCGGAGTACAATCAAACACGGCGAACAAGATATGGCACTCTCCACTTGCTCTCGTAATGAAACCTCAGTTTTGGCAGTTGTATCTGATAGGCCATTGAAACAGTTGATCTGCAAAGCTATCAACTTAACCTAAGTCTCAGATGGGCAGCGGACTAGTTACCTCCACAAGATGCATCTGAAGAAGACGAGAAATGTGCACGGCCACTGAAAATTTACCCGTTCCCCTTGATCCTGTGACGAAAACTGTAGTTCGCACACCCAAATCTCTAGCTTCATCAAGTGACATGGCATTCGACAACTGAGAGATCCGGTGAGAGATTCCAAATGCTGCTGGCAATGCCAGCCGTGCATGACCTGAGAGGGTAAGTTAATAAGAAAAGAAGCAGAAATGACCAAAATGACACCCAACGGAGTTGACAATAATCATATATATCAGGAACTCTAACATGCTCAACTCCGACTTGAATAATTTTTGTTACACGGGCATCAACATAGCAGCCAATGTGGGTGCCTGGAAAAGATTGCCCGTGTGTCTGGACAGCGACAGCTTCATAATCCAAATCCCGAACAACAAAATAGACCAGAACATCCGAGCAGTTGCGCATGACAGTCCCTGTGAAATCACCTGGGCGTAAGGTGCGATGAGGATCCAGCGAATGGTCAATGTTGATCCGCAATGGGATGATATCTCCGTCTTTGACCAGACGCTTTGACGAGCCGAAGTATTCATGTAAAGCATCAATCAACAGTGGCTCATAGCGGCGATGGATTGAAAATGGGGAGGCGACCCTCGCCAATTTAATGCTCTTCGCTGTTGGGACGCCAGGATCACGCGCTCCATATGGTGACACGCGAACCACAATTTGCCGACGGCCGCGTGGGCACAAGTTGTGGAGAAGGGTGGGCGAGAACAAAGCAGACCGCCTGCACGAATCGCTCAAGGCTCCGTCAAGGGCGCCAATGCGCACTAGACGAGACGTCGTTGAAGCGTCGACTGGGGAAACTAGAACCTGATTTTCAGGTGAGATTCGGACGTGGAAACACAAGCGAATCAAAAAAGGCGTACCCAGTCACCATTGAGTACTCCCAGTGGACGCAAATCACTCGTACAAATATACGCAGTAGATTGATCCAGATCGGCGTCAATAGGTGATTGTAGAACTTGAGCGGAGAATACAGCCTCTGAGAGCTTGACTATATTGGACGTGAGCTAGACGCATATCAACATTACTATTTCCTCACCGCTATCGTTCGCCTGGGACAACGGTTCCGAAGGGGATAATACAGCAGAGATAAGGAATGACTCGTTGATTTCCAAGTTCTCGTGACTAGCTCGGCTGTCCACTTTGTCCGACACTTCGCTTGACTCGTCGGATAAGGTCACTATGAATCGTGTTGATCCCCGCTGTGCGATACCTTGCTTGTAAGGCAGTGCTAGGTTGACCGTGTATCCAAAGAGCGACGGAGGCTGAGTCGATGGTGCACATGTAGAGAAAACACTCGTAGGGATGAAGATGTCCTCGCCATCACGGATGATGATGCGGGATTCGAAGAACCAATTCTCGAACACTGCTCCATGAATGGTGGCTGCTAGGTAGGCTTCCTCGTGTTTTGCGGTTAAAACGACCTCCGACAGGGCAATGTGGTCTACAGTAGACAGAATGAGAGATCTAAAAAATCCGTCTGAAGTCATCTGGAAAGGTTGAAAAACGGCTGGATAATTGACCAGCCAAGCTGGTGGGATAGCGATCTCGGACACCTTCACTGCGATAAATGACAGGAAGCGGAGTTGTAGAGCAATACGCACAGTCGAATCACGGATAGCCCAACAGGTCAGAGCACTGACATGATCGGAAAGCGACCTGGTTGGGTACTGGCGCTTCGGTTTTATGGATACGATTTTGCTCGATACATCGGAGAAACAAAGAGTATGCCAAATATCTGGAGAGACGAGTACGGTATTTTCGCCTGCGGCTTCAGCAGCACTCTGGACCGAAAAGTTGGCCTCCGTTGTCGGATTGTGGCGGAAGAAAAAGCTCATGCCGAAGTGGATGTGGATCAGAAAGACTGTTGTTGACAGGGACACGGGATCTGTGCGAGAACTGGCGAGAACTGGAAATGTGAGTCGTGCGCGTGAGCTTGGAGCAGTAGAAGCCTCGGAGGTCCGAGGAGTGAGGAGACTCAGCAACGATTATATAATCACCGTACTTTGTGTAGTGCAACCATGAATCGAGGCGGCGCGCCGAGAGCCTGGATTTGGTCGTGGTGGAGGCAATCCTGAACGAGGCTATTCCAGCTTTCCGTGGTGCACTTACTCTGAATGCAACTCGTGGACGTGGCTGCGGTGGCTTCCAGCAGCGCGATACCGGACCACCGGACAGCGTGCTAGGTATTCCCCATCATCTGTTCGACACCTTCCTTTTATCCAGCTTCGACAGAAATCGGCTCATTTATGCACACAGTTGAAGACGAGATGCTCTGTGCCTCTCTCGTTTCGGACAAAGTACCTTATTTCAATGCTCCCATCTACCTCCAAAACAAATCTATCATCGGAAAAGTCGACGAGATTAACTTGGTCCGATAAATGAGGTGGATTATTATTTGCTCTCACTTTGCGTGCCACTCCCTCCGAATATCCTGCTCACTGCGTCAGGCGGTCATTCATGGAATATTGCGCCCGTAGTTCGCTTTCTTATCGACAGGAGCAGACACAACCATCGTAGAGCAAGGGCAATACGGCACTCCATCTCACCCTGGCACGCGCCGGGGGTACGGTCAATCGTTTGGAAATCACCAAAATTCTGATTGATGCTGGATGTGACATCCATGCCCGCAATGCGGTTAGAGACACCGCTCTACGCCGCGGTGAGAGGTAGACACACGACTATCATAGAGTATCTCTTGTCACAAGTCGCATCACTCTCTCCTAACGCCTTTGTCGCCGCCGCTTCATGTATAGGTTCGAAGAAAGTGCAAACTATTCGGTTCCTTGCCACCTTGAAAGGTGCAGATGTACATGTCATCGCGCTCAGTGACTGTCCTACATCGTACTGTGGCATCTGGTTTTGAAGACGATTGTTTTGAGACCGCCAAAGTCCTCGTCGGTTTGGGAAGGGATACCGCTCCCCTTTGACGTGGTCCTTTCTGCCGCGTTGAGGGGCAGTGACTCTATGTTTCCAATCATGGGCCGGATGATGTACTTCCTGATCCGCGAGGGCGCTAACCCATGCGTTGTGAAGAACAATGGAGACACTCCACTAGTACATGTCGTTTTACGATATGATATTGGGAGCTCAATGTGGGGACGGGACGCCATCCAGATCCTGCTTGACGGCGGCGCTAATCCTTATGCACGCAACCCGGACGGACAGACACCTGTCGCCCTCGCTGAAATGGCGAGACCTTTCTTCCTAAATAACTTTATGCGATTGGTGAAAGAATGACAAAAACGTATCCAGACCTGATTCGATATCCAGTTCTACAATGACCATATCGACAAAGCCTTGATTTCGTTGCGTGGCCCGTATTCTGCCCATTCCCTGTATTCAATGAAATGCTCCATTGTTCCTCGTTACCATCCTTGCGCATATGTTTGATTCGAATCTGGTTTCGATTACTAAACTAATCTCATATTCGGTATTAGCATAATGTTTCTCGCGTACACACCGACAGAGGGTTTGCGGAGGCCTAGGGTAGACATATTTTGGATTTAGGACGATGATAAATTCGAACTGCATGAACGGAGTGTCCTTAGAACAACGGCCCCGGGCAAGACTCGGACTACACAACTGGGAGCGTTGGTGATACCACGCGGCAGTTTTATGCCACTTACCCACGCCCCACTGGCGCTCTCGTTGGCTCCCGATCATGATGTATCTTTGCCATTCATCAAAATGAGGGCTAGCTGGCAATACGTGGACTATGTCGTGTGCTCGGCTGCCGTGACGTGAGCGGCGTCTACCTAGGTTGAAATAATTTCCCGACTAGATTCGAGCCGGAATGACAAGACCCACATAGTAACTGTGGAATGGCGCACACCGAATTGAACTCAAAAGTAAACAGAAAAGAGAATCGTATAATCGTATACACACTCGTACGCAGAAGCATATATAATTCATCGGATGCCAGGTAAGATTGCGCCCCTTTGCCGTCTCCTTGGCAGATCATCGAGTTTATTCCGAATCCACCTCGATCCCCTGCCGCCACTTTTCGACTCATCTCTGTAAGATTCTAGCCGGAATAACAAGACCCACATGACGGAATAACTGGTGAATTCGACGTACTTCAACCTTGCTAGGAGAGAACACCCCCCTTCTCCGTCTCCTCGTAGACCATCGAGTTTATTCCGAATCCGACTCGATCCCTTGCCACCACGGCGCGCATAGGGGCAGGGAAAAAAGCAGGGGTGAACCCCGCGAGAAGGAGAAGGAACCGGGTCCATTCTCGCACCTGACCCTCATCGATCGAGGGTCCACGGAGACGACCCACCGCGATCCAAAGATCGACGTCACCTGCCTGACGTTCCAGAGTTCGAAATCGTCACCGTCCCTGACTCGACTAGGCAAGTATGATGCAGAAGACGGGGCACGAGGCGACGCCGAGATCCATGCCGCGGTCTGTACACAGGCACTCGTCGGACGGACTCCTGTGAGATTCGGTCAATGGTCATATTGATGATCCAGTCGATCGTGGTGGTTCGGAGAGGACGCCGTCATATCGATGACATGCATAAACGGACGTCCTCGGGCTACATAGTACCCAGGCGGGCCTAGGCTCGCAAGAGCTGGAATGGACGCCAGTGACCCGTCGACAGCTCAACCCCGAATGCTTGACGAGCCGTCACAAGCCCAGGCCCTCACGGCGTCAGAAGTAGAACCGACGTCAGAATCAGACCCAATTGATTCACTTCTGAGTCAACGCTGTCTGCCTGTCATATCATATCATATTCGAAACAAGAGTGAAATCACGATGCACGTGTGCCCACATAATTCCTTGGGGCGGAGAAGAGCGTGCGAGATCCGGTCAATCATGTGCATGATCGACCAGTGGGTTCGGACGTGATACAAAGACACGTATGGGACCTGGAACGAGCAACCGAGTCGAAGAAAAACAAAGGGACGATCGCTGTACTGCAAGGACGTCCATAGATATCGGAACTGGGCTTGAAGAAATGATGCAGGTGGCGTTGGGCTGAACTTAGTGGCGCTTGCTGAACGGAGTCTGTGGCTAAGACACCTTGTAATACAGTAGGTGCGAAGACTTCAACTTGACCAAGCTTGAACGTTTCGGTCGTTGGGTGGGTTCAAACCGAAGCGTACACACGTTCGAGTCGTGTGTAACTTACCGCAAAGTAGATAAGTTGTTAAAAAAAATTGGATGGGTCACTCATCCATGGCCAGCAAGGCACTGGAGAAGGCGGGTGCATGAGAAAACACGTGAAACCAGCGACGTGAGTCTCAGGAACACACCAGGGGGTAAAAGTGTGCGCCGTCTTTGAACTTGTACGTGGATGGGATAGGGTCCAGTGTATCTCGGACGAATTCATATATGCTGCCTTCGTCCAACAGCATCTTGCGTTGGTTGAGTGGGACACCGAGAGCGTTCCAACAGAACGCGGGGTTTTTCAGAAGTGCGACGACGAACGGGTTTAGAAGCACCGGCATCAGTTTCTCTCTTCATATTTTGACTTGCTCCGAGGTCGTGGAGACGTTGCAAAGTTCCTCTGCATCCTTACTCACCCCCGCGAGAGCAAAGATGACTCGAGCGAGACGAATGGCCAGGCCGCTGTAGCCGTTCATATAAAATGCTTCACGTAGTCCAGTGAGAGCAGGGCCGCGTGCTTCAGCTCCAGGAGGTGGCTTTGACTGGATTTACGAGGTCAGAAGGACGGACATTGCCAACAAAGGTGATTGCCATACCATGGGTTCATGTCCACACAATGGATCTGTTGTGAATACTGTAAACGTACGAACGGATGCTAGCGGATCGACTTACCCTCCGAGGCTGAGCAGCGATGGCGTAGTGCAACGCATTGTCGCCCGCAGACGTGATAATAACAAGCTCGAATCGTCAGGACTCAAGTTCAAATGCTTCATGTCCTCAAACGGGTGTTCCTGCAGTCCAAATGAGATGCCGTTCCACTCCAAAGCGCTAACGATAGAGAACGCAGGCATGTAAACGAATAAATAAACGTCCTGAACTCCTTGTGCACGGGCTGTTCGTAATATGGCAATCTCCATGGCTAAACCAGACTTTCAGCGCAACGAGAAACAAAGAAAAAAGACGACCTACGTTTCCGACATGGTAATGGAACGAACTGAATGGAAGTATGATGTTGATCGTCGAATGCGCTGGTACCGACGGGTCGGCCTCCACGGCTGATTTATCTATATCAAGCAGAGGATTCTTCGAGTCTGTAGTGTTGGACGATACGGAAGAGCAGTTTCCGATCATGTTTCCGCTTTACACTTCGAATACATGGCAGAAACGTGATACTATCATATGTCGCATGGCCACGAACGACCAAGTCAGATGTAGTCATTGAAGATAATATAGATGTGCACATGCAACAGTCGCATGCGCACGATGAGCGGAACGATGAAATGGTTCCTGCCATTGTACATCTTGACCTGATGGTAGAGATGAGAATTCAGCCCAAGACGTGAAACTCAGATGGTGGACTGTACCTGCCAAACTTGTATTCAAGGTAGTTGCGTCGTTGAGGCGACAAGGAGACGTGATTAAAGTCAAACCAGATCTGCCAGAACCAACGACTGAGCCAACCACATTCTTTGCTGGCCCCTACAATTGCGTTCTCGTGGAGAGAAGGCTGGCGTCCAGACGTGTAAAAGTCAGCGAGACCAAGCAAGCCTGTCTCGAGACAGAAAACGTAATCAATACGATCGAGCAGCGTATAAAAGTTTGGAATCTAGAAAAAGTGTGGGCACTTTGAACGCATGGGACGAGAGAAACCGTTGACCATGGAAAGTGAGTAACTGAAAGTGATGAAGCTGACGCTGTCTTTGGGATCACTCGTGGACCACTCAGGGAGGGAGAAGTCTATAGCATCTTGGCAAAGGACCGTGATGTTGCGCCACCCTTTGCGAGTGAATCGTTTCCAGGCCACCTCCAACAGAGGTTCACAAAGATCGATGAGGTAGATAGTATCGAACGGAGAGATCGGGAAGTGCTTGTCCATGAGTTCGATGCTGTGACCTGTCGTGATTGGTCATGGTAGGGCAAGAGAGGAAGAGGGGGAACGCGCCAGTCCCACCACCAATGTCGACCCAGATAAGTCTCTGTGGAGGATCCTTGGCGTGGAGAGCCCGAAGGTGGCTTACGGAGAGGCGCAGCATGGTGTTGCGACCGCGAAGCAAGCCACTCCGAGTCTTGTCATACACGTCCGCTTGGCCCTTTTAAAACTGTGATACACGCGGTTGTGAGAAATGATACAAAGGCAGGTAGGGGATGATGGACCTTGTCTAGACGCGTCCGCTGATCCGTCGCACAGAGGGACGAATGAAGCAGTGCCATATAAGTTTGAGGTATCGCATGACCCAGGACGAAGGCGACGGTGACGACTGATCCAACAGGAATGAGACATGCTGCGACGGTTGTGGAACCCGTGTAGTATGCGAGGGCCGCTACCCTCAAGAGTCAAGACACTCGTTGACACTAGTAGTACATTCTATCAACGCACTCGCGCTTTTCTTAGACCAGTGACTTATTATTTCCTTTAGTATTGCCAGCCGGAAAATCCCGAAACAACACAGGCAACTAGTCCCTTTGCCGCCGGGCCACAGGACCGTCACCGAGCCTCACAAAGAGAAGAAGAGTGGTACGGTATCTCTGGGTTTACAGACGTCGCTGGCTAACCTTGACAGTATCTTTGCTTTACAGGTGCAGCCGGCTTACAATAACTTGTTTTCCAATCGTACTACCAGCGGACTTCGACGTCCATGGATTCGGCTCAAGAAACCATCATTGCCATTGCATCGGCCTCACGCCGAGTCATCGACGCTTCAGTCGCGTACGCGCGCGACAAGAATGACAAGAACGTTAACCTATCTCATACACGACTGGGAGGCGATCTGCACAGGATCGTCGCTGCATCCAAGACTTTACTCCAGGAAACGCTTCAGCATTCCTCTTCCAGTGACTGTGCCATTGACGATCGGCTGAAGAACTGGATGTCTAGCGACGAACCTCAGGCATGCCTAGACTCATTGCAAAGAATGGAAATGTTGATTGGGTCAAGCTCGGGTCGCGTCACGTCAACGTTCCGCAATCCATTTCGCTCCGCGTCTACCGAAGACAAGATCAAGGATGCCATCAGGATCTTTGACAAACGCAGGGACTTTTTCCATTTCTTGCTCACCACGGATGTCTGGTAAGTATCCTGGCACATTTATAGACGTTTATCTGATCATGTCACTTACCGACAGGACTCACGGGATAACTTCCAAGGGCCCATTAAGACAGGGCTTGGCTGATGCACTGAGTGGCATACAGGAGGTCCGTTTCGCCGACCAGGATACAACTACATCCGAGCTCGCTCAGGCAACCCGGACCAGGTGGGAAATGGATGGTAAGTCATACAAACACCACGCGCACACTGCTCTTTTCACAAGGACACCGTGTGCAGAGAGCCAACTGAATGAAATTCAGGGATGGCTTGGCGCATGGGACTCCACAGCGAAGCATGAGGACACTCTCGAATTGCGTCAGCCGGATACCTGCACGTGGTTGTTCGACTGCGATGAGTACAGTGCATGGAAGCGTGCTGACGACTCATTTCTGTGGTTGCATGGAAAACGTGCGCATTAGCTCTTTAACTTTGTAAGATTCTACATCTAACGTCGCTCTGTCTTCATACAGCTGGTTCCGGGAAATCAGTCCTGGCGTGCGTTTATTATTCATGTTTTGGACTGAAGTTCATCCGTGCTACAGGGCTTCCGTGATCGATGATCTGGAACGTACACTTCATGAAGGGGAGGTTATCGCATTTTTCTACTGCGATTTTCGAAGCGAACGCTCCACGGCCGCTGCCGAGGTGATGCGTTCACTACTTTCTCAGCTGTTGCGTGGGTTCTGTGATCTTGGAGTTGACCCTGGAGATGTTCTTGATAATCTGGATAAAGAGAGGAGACGGAACGGCTCGATTCTTAGCAACGCCAAGCGGCTCGCTGTTCTGATGTCTTGCGCTGCGAAGCGATTTACAAGGCAACCTCTTGTTATCGTAGATGCACTCGACGAGTGCGAGGACATCGAGAGCCTTTTAAGCGCTCTCCTGGTGT
The DNA here is from genome assembly GCA_003313885.1 of Boletus sp. MG55. NCBI lineage: Eukaryota > Fungi > Basidiomycota > Agaricomycetes > Boletales > Boletaceae > Boletus > Boletus sp. MG55. The sequence continues at coordinate 2,791 of QGOI01000949.1, read as the reverse complement.
TGAATCAAGGTGGGGTGCGGCTGTTCGTAATTAGCCGACCACTCCAGGTGATCAAGGACAGCTTTTCTCAACTCCCGTGGCTTTCTTTGGAAAATATGTCCAGAGAAGTGTCTGTGGACATCGAACTGCATGTCAGGAGGGAGCTCGATTCCCATCGACGGCTCAGGATTACTGATGCTACCCTGAAGGAGGAGATTATTTGGTCGTTGTGCACCAAAGCTGGTGGAATGTGAGCACTTGAATCATCCCGTATATCGCGTAGCTCATTTACTGTGTTGTCCAGGTTCCGCTGGATTGAATGTCAATTGAACACCCTCAAGCGATGTTTCACTACCGTAGAGATCCGAGAAGCACTTGAGAGCCTGCCGATTGGCCTTGACGCAACATATGAACGGATTCTCCTCGAAACTAGCAGAGAAGAACGGGGAGGAGCGATCGTACAGCGTGCTCTTGGATGGCTTATCGTTGCCTTCAGATCGTTGCGACTGTGTGAAATTGTTGAAGCGCTTTCGATTGACCTTGATCGACGAAGGTTGAACCTGAATATAGGACCCATACACGGACATGCATTGTTAGACGCATTGGGCAGTCTGGTGATGTATGACGAAGAGACAGATATTGTCATACTATCTCATTTCAGTGTCAAGGTACACAGCCCCTTTGTGTCCGGTACCCTGCATTGCTAAACCACTGGACAGGAGTATCTTCTAGGAAAGTTCACACACCAAAAACGTCTGTACCATATCGACCAGCAAGATTCTCATGCACAGGTAGTGCGCCAGTGTATGATTTACATTGCAGCCTGCTTTGAACTGGAACAGTCGTCCTCTACAGGTAAGACATCATCCCATATGATCTACCGATATTGAATATATCCAAGCGTCTTCAGAGTTGCACCCACTTCTTGATTATGTATTATGCTATGGCTTCATCCACCTCGGTGATATCCAGCCGACCAGATCAATCCTGGATGCTGTTCTGGCCCTTCATTCGGACGTTCAACGACACCCTTTGCAGTGGGAGCAAATGCACAAAGGAGCTAATCACCTTCACCCAGAGTACAGATTGCCACGTCTCGAGGATGACTTTGTGCTCTTCATTCTGATCCATTATGCTCCCGAGCCACTCCTGCGTCTATTCCTTGGCCGTGCACCCCTTAGAGCAAAGGAAGGGACAAACCCACTCGTTTACGCTGTTCATGGCAAGATTGAACATGCTCGGACGTTGCTATCACGTGGCGCGAAGATTGATCGTCCCAGTAGTTTTACCACCATTTATGGGCAAGATTACTTCTTTGGTCTCCCAATTGAGGCTGCCTTGCGAGAAGGGGATCGTGCGCTAATGGATTTACTCTTGACTGAAGGTAGTCCTGTACCCGACGAGCTGTTTTCAGCTGCACTCCTGGGGGAGGGTCATCCATCCATCCATGCTGATGTCATCGCGAGATTGCTACAAACTGATCAATTTGTGGAATGGGCAACAGATATCCACAATATGCGAGCACTAGAGCAATGGATGTACACTGGATTGGGTTGGACGATAGCGGAAGCTGTGGTTCTCACGACACGGAGGCTCCAGCAGATTTGTTGTGACCTTAGTGGCCATTTCATCGAGGAGCTCTTCCGTAAGGCTGCAGCTGCTGAATATATCTCCCCCATCGAGTACCTCCTCTCCCAGTTGAAGGCATCACTTCCTCCCGACATCTTACTTCATGCATCACGAATCAGATTCTCAAATGGAGCAATGATCCATTTCCTCATTCGTAACGGGGCTAATGTTCACGCCGTCTCGGCTGACGAATGTACTCCAATCCATCATGCAATGGATCTCTTCCCGGAGGATAATTCACTGGGGCGCACTAGAATCCTGTGCGAAGCAGGCAGTGATCCATCCGCGTGCAACTTAGAAGGCGAAACACCAATGCACCTTGCGGCACGTTATGGATATATATCCGTCATCAACTATTTGCTTTCCGTTGGTGCACTGCTGCCACCTGACATCTTGCTTCGAGCAATACCGCGTGTCTTTGAAGGCCCATCGATGATCCATTTTCTTCTCGAGAAGGGTGCCAATGCTGCCGTTCTTGCTGCCAATGGGGACACCGTGCTTCATTCAGCCCTGCTTGACCGCTCGGAGGACTGTGATCCTTGTTTAGAGCGTGCAAGAATTCTCCTTGGTGCAGGGTGTGATCCCGGTATCCCTAATTCAGCTGGTCAAACCGCTCTTGACGTTGCAGTCGTCAGTGGGCACATTCCGGTCGTCAAGTATCTTCTTTCCATAAACACGCCACTCTCCTCCAGAATCTTGCTCTCCGCAATGGGCAGCAATTATGCCGTGAAAAACACGCTCAGACTGCAGATGATCAAATTACTTCTCGAAAATGGTGCAGACATCCATGCTACCACACCCGACGGAGATAATGCGTTACATTGTGTAGCGAAATTCCAAGACTGGGAGGATAACGATGATCCACGCTTTCAATCGGTCAAGATCCTCATGGATGCTGGATGTGATCCCTCGGCAAGCAACTACTATGGGGAAACGCCATTTCACATTGCCGCACGCCATGGACACACCGAAGTTATCGAATACTTTTTCTCCCGAGATGTCACACTCCCATCCGATATATTACTCGCCGTGTCCTACGAGGCAAACGACTATCAGACAATTCAGTCTCTCATTGACAAGGGCGCTGACGTGTGTGCGGTGAAACCAGACGGGAATACTCCACTCCACTTTGCAGCTCGCTCAACTTTCGAACCATATTCCTTGGAGTTCGCAAAAATCTTGA
>QGOI01000928.1:0-16373 GCA_003313885.1 Boletus sp. MG55 | reverse complement strand
TCCTGTCCTTCCACCCACAGATTTCGATGTCGAGCGCTCTCGACCCTCTGGTTTTGTACACCTCTAACATGCTGGGGGCGACGCGTGGGGTGATGGACACGCGCCGCCATAAGCGGGGAGAATGGATCGCGAGCTCTCGCCATCGCCGAGAGACCTTGGAGATGATAAACTCTGCACGTTGTTCCGCCCCCGCATCCTGACCCGCCACCGCCTCTTCGAAAATCGCCAGCAGCATCTCGTTGGGGAGCCTCGAAATCGGCGCCAGAAAGTTCTGCATCTCGTTGGCCTTGTTGATTTTGGTGTACAACACCGTCTGGACCTCCTCGAGGTAAGACTGGTATCGGTGGATCTGCCTCTGCACGAAGTGCTCGACTTCTCTGAGCTTTTTGACATCGTTGTGAAGGCCTGCCAGTGTTTGAGCGGCGGAGACGTTGTGGTGGTGGTAGATCGTTGGGTAGCATGGGAGTTGCTCCTAAATATACGCGCGTGCGTCTGTCAGAAAGGAGGCCACCCTGTGCACGAGTGAACCCTACATGACGTCTAACCGACGAATACGCCATCGAAAACGTCGTCGGCTGCATAACAGACCAACCAAGGAAGAACGTTGTGGTGGCGAAAGAGAACCCACACGCAAGGTCAGTCCAGGGAAAACTTAAATACGCCGGGTTGCCGCATGTCCTGGAAAACGCCAAAGCCAGCGGCCCTGCAGTCGTCCCATGCGTCAAGCCCCCGTATACCCCGTATAACACGAGAGAGAGCGAGAGAATGCGGGGGCCCCCAAGGTCCGGGGAATACCCCTGGTAGTCCCACACGAGAGACGCCCATGGTCGAATGGCCACCAATCTCTGTCGTGCGCTAGTTGCGTTATGGTCCCCGTAGCGTCGGAAATGAAAGAGGCGTCGTGAGCGAGGTCTTGGACAGCATGGAGGGTGTTGACGACCGTAGCCCGTGTATCCGCATTAAACCAGGTCGTGGAAGATGGGTCTGCCGGCGTCAGATGTTGGAGCCGATGCCCAGGGTGCTTCCCGATAAGGTCGATGACAGCTGATTGGGTCATACTTTGAATCGTGGAACAAGACTGAGGCGGCGCTGAGACCTGATGCAGTCCGGCAAGAGTTTGAAGCGATGCGATTGGCTCGGAAATGCAGACTAGCATCCGGGGGGGCAAAATTAGGTTTGAATAGAGGGTCGCATGTATGATATATCCCTATCAGGTGGGAATTCATCCGTCCGTCGAATTCAGGCTCGCGGAACTAGGCTCTATAATTGCGTCGATGAAACCCCTAGTGTCAGGGCTCCGGGCTGTAGTATAAATGTAGAAAGAAGCGAAAAGGTTCTGGACCGCGCCGATCAGTGTGGGATTCGAAGTGAAATGTTGACGGGTTGGTCGTGAATCGGAATATAGGTCAGGCTTAGAGTGCCAGATGTTAATGAACAGAAGAGGGGAAATTGTAAGGTTCAATGAGTATGTGAACGGACCACCCGGCGCCGACCCTTAATGTGAGTCAAGTCAGAGTTCCGAATAGTGTTTCGAAAGGGGTTAGATAAGGTGGAGGCAAAGGAAGGATTCGAGGATAGATTCTGGAAAGTAATGTTGAAATCTCTGGTGGAAGTGTTGAGTGCGATGATTATATGTTGCAACGTAAGGAAGCGCAAGGCTATAGGGGTGTGTAGAACTTGAGAATGAGGCGGGTCGACGATAAATCGGGCATACCCGACACGTAAATGCTCCGCCAATGGAAAGCGGACCAAAATAAGACAGTGAATATAATTGAAAGGCGATGGTCTGTGGAAGCAATGCTTGAAGGTATCGTCGACCAACGAGCTGTAAGTCAAGATCAAGGGTGCTAGAACGTTTGAGGATCAGCAACTAGTTTAGATGTGACAAAAGCGGCAGTTTAGCGGTAAGATGCTGCGTGTATGCGGGTGATCTCGACTCCTGGCCCAAGAGTTTTCGATAATGAACGGGGGCGTTGAACGCCTGGGAAGACAAGAAGCGAATGCGAGAGGGTCATGGACCTCACCCAACTTGACGATCGTGTGTATCGAGGGCAATGGGATCCGCTGGTGAGCGAGTGGACGAATCTTCACGTCTGCACGTTCAAGTCTTGGGAATATTCGATAACATAGTCTGGTTGACTTTGGCCTTGTCAACCGGCGACCCGGTGCCAATAACATAAGATACCTAGACAGCAAAGCTTGTGGACTTGTGACTGCGCGAGAAATGGAATTCATCGAGTATTTTTGAGAGATGAGGGATAAGGACACGTTGAGAGTATTTATGCGGCGACCTGACTTCTCGGGATATTAGACGGTGCAGGAGACACGTTGTAACCATACCACCCGAGCTTCTTTGCCTCGTGGACGACGTTCTCGACGATATATGATATCCATTGTCTGAGGAGAGCGATACAGTCTCGTGATCTGTGCTGAGAAGGGGCTTGAGGAACGCACCCGTTGGCCACAAGGGGAGTAACCAATTTAACTTACAAACGCGCCTGCGAGTCGGACGCAATGAGCGTACAGGAAACGAACGTTGAATCGCCAATATTTGTGAAGAATCTCGGCCTACATGACTGACTTCGAAGAAGACGCAGGCTGGCATTTCGAACGCGACGGACTTCAGTGAGCCACCCTCGGCTTCCCAAAACAAAGGACAACAATCAGGGAATATAAAATGGCAGGCCATCTCGCTTTCTTTCCTTACTCTTCTTTCCTTCCTTCTACTCCATCACACATTGACAATGCCGAACAAGAGCAGCAACTCAGGTGACTACACCTATACCGGTAGTGGTACCAACAGTCAGGTGAGTGGCTCACCCTTCGTCGCGTCATGCATTGACGGTTCACCGGCACCTATCGACAGGGCAACCACTATTGCTCTCGCGATTATGGTAGCTCAGGAACTGGATATCACTACTCTAACTCGTGCGTAGTACTCTATGTCGCGCAATTGGTATGTGTGATGACATCTTGAACAGCGACGGGAGCTACTACTACAGCAACCCCAACGGCTCGACTTATTACGACAATGGCAATGGCTCCTCTCAGTACACCTCTCCTAGCGGAGACACGACGCACAAGTCTTCTAAGTAATCGATCTCCGCGATCGAAGGTAATATTGCGTTTTGTTAGCCTGCATACATGATACTCATCTATCTTGCACCAAGGTTTGCACGTATTCTGAGATTGATGTGTATTACTAGTACCTGAAAGTTTTGCACCAGTATGAGGGCATGAAAATCGGTGTCATGTGCTGTTGTGGTGATAAGGGAACTGAGCCACACCTTTGTTGGCATAACATCATAGTCTCGTCGGTGTGAGAACCAGTCATCTGCCCCTAGATGACTCGGCAAGACCGCTTGATGATCTGAATCCTTTTCCTCTGAATGCTTGACCGGTCTTGGTGGTAACGAGAAAAATATTTCCATTATGACTGTCGATGTGACCCGGATTCGGGGCCACTGGATTTCGGTGGCCATTTGTTCATTAGCGCCTGTCAATGTCCACTCAGGGCATGGAGTGGACCAATTAAATCTCTCCCCCTTGTGAACAAGACAAGGCTCGACCAGCCTCTGGAAATCTGGGATATGTTAACCCCAGTTTCAAGTGCTCTCAACGACCTTTTCATGCATCCTCACGCTCTCCAAGCTCCTCCATGTAGCCCTGTACACCATCCACTTCGACACACAAGTGGCATTCTGAATCATGTCCATTTCCGTTTGCTGCCCTACTGGATCGTCCGAAATTCACCGCATCCCCATCACCACTTCCGCCCGTAAAATGCATTCGGCTGGGATGGAATGCGACTCTCACATCAGAACGACCGGTTTTCAACCACTATTCAAATATTCAAATACGCTTCATTTGTCGATCCGGGATCCACGCCACCGTGCGGTGTTTCGGGTATGTCATTAGTTGGTCATAGCCTTAGCCATACGCGAGGGTGAGTCGAGTCTCACTTGTTCGTGTCCAAATCTCGATACCCTGGCAGTCATCAGTTCCATATACGGGAGACGCTCAAGATTTTGACGGTGGATCATCATATCAGAACGATAGGCCTGGGAAGTGGCGTCTGTTTAGCACACCTTCTGCCCCTATTATGTTGATGACATCATGGGCCTCCTAGACAACTGATTTCGTCGCTCCCTCTTTCTCCTCAACACCATCATCATGCCGTGGTCGTCCAGCGAGCTACTCGAACTTTTTGTCGTTCTCTGCACCGCAGAAAACCTTCGCTATTTCCTTTACAAGATCCGGACCGCCTCTGCCCTGGCTGAGTCCAAGGGCGGCCCCGTCCGATCCGACTCCATGCCGACCCGACTCTCCGTTCTCATCACCCCAGTCCAAGGGTGCATCCATGCCCTTGTCCCCACGATCTACATTTTCACTGTCATCTTTTGTCAAATGCAGCAGCCAGCGTGGATGAACGCGCTCGCATTGCCAGACGTAGTATTTGATCTAAGGGTGGAAGGGATGCGGAGGAGCGCGGTGAGGGTGCTTGCGTGTGTTGCGAGTATCTCCATGCAGCGTCTCTCGGACGATGCGTTTGAAGATCTCGGTGACCAGTTTCATAGTATCGCGGTACGTACGCGCACTCCGTTTACTTTCGAGGTGCTCGAGTCTGATACATCTTGGCTTGGATATTAGCGTCGCGAGAAACAGAGGGTCGTTCAGACAGGTCCGTACGCCTGGGTCCGTCACCCTATCTACTCGTATGTCTATTATTCACTCCTTCACTTCCGATCACGTTTCGACTGACGCGGCGTAGCCTGGTGTTGTTACATGAAGCCCTCTCTTCCCTTATGTTCTGGTCCTATGCACCTTTATTCACATTCGTTGCCACTGCAGCCGTATTCGCGGTCAAGATCCCCATCGAGGTAACTGTTTGTTCTCGAACTAGGTGACGTGTACTCATCGGTTTTTGTATGACAGGAGGAGGCTATTCAACGAGACGAGGCGATGAGGGAGGAGTATCGCGCATATATGAAAAAGGTGCCTTCGAAACTCGTACCATACGTTTGGTAAATTGGTGATCGGTTTGCTGTTTGCTCTGGGCCGCGAGATTCGAACATCGTGTAATATGATTTTCTGAAGACTTCCAGATCGTCGAAATGAGGAGATGGTTTGCGCGGTCAACCAAGTCAAGACACGGGCACCGTTGACAAGGTCGAAAAACTCGGAAAAAGCTTGGCGCCGCAAGTTACGCAAACATCGCGCGTCGCGCATGGAAAGTAGGTAGTAGGGCAGGTTTGGTGGCCAAGGTGAGCGCGGTTCGTCTCCCCGTCTCCCCTGCTGTCTTGCCGCGTCTGATCGAGGGCGGGGGGAACAGCTTGCGCCTGCCAGCAGGCTACTACCGCTGGAAGAATAAGCAAGCCAACGCACGGCTTTCGTCGGCCCCGTAACTCATTCACGTTTGTGACTGAGGAACTTGGGTTCAGACAGCCATGATCACATCTGCGAACGGTGCCGAAAAGCTCTTTCCCCAGAACAAATATCTCAGCTTTGAAGCCAAGATGCACTGATGATTCCGGAAGCTGAGATCAAGAACATTGATGTCGGAATACAGAGGATGAATCAGAGTACACTTCTGCTTACAATGCGACGACAGTTTGAGAAGGACTCTGATGGAAAGGTCAAATTGTTTGGATGGAGCGTCCAATCTGGGATGAAATGTACTTCCTGTCTTATGAACGGGATAAAGAGGACGTTCAAGACTGAGTTCAACTTGAAGGTCCCCGACAATTTGCTGGAACTACAAAAACGTCTCGACTCTAATGGAAAGGTCAGCTTTTTTAGACCGAGCGTCTCTGAGACCATACGTACTTGTTAAATGTGAGCAGGATGGGCAAGAGAGCGGGCTGCCAGGGATATTCAAGAGCCTTGAGTTCAGGGTCCCACAAGGCTGTATTACAGTGGTCCCCTTTCCAGGACTACAATGACGTTTCGTCCATATGGAATCTCATGCCAGCTTTCGGCGTAGGTGTGGTATGTCGCAGTCCGTGCGTTGACGGCCAGACACTTTGAGAGGTCCGTAGTAATATAACGAGGCGTTCGTTTGGTATCTCGATCGTTCGAACAGCCGCCGGCTATGCATGATTTCCAAACGGGTATAGGGCAGGACCGAAGTTCCATCCGATGGACATGTGCATAGCCATCATGATATTCTATCCTGTGGAGTGCCAATATACTAGTACCACGCATCAGAAACTGCGCTCAGAGCTCGTCCGAATTTATCTTTCGTGTTCTTTTCTTCGCTCTTCGCTTCGCACTCATGGATAAGCACAACCCACACTCTACTTCAGCTTTTGTCCGGCAACCACAACGTGCTCAGAAGAGAAAGAGACCAGACGACTCGGAATCGTATCCATCTGATACAAACAAACGCGAGCGTGTCTTCGTGACTCGTGCGTAGTAACGTGTGGCTAGACTTGAGAGATCGTTGACACCCTGTGCAGACATCCGTGCCACAGAAGTTGTGTCCGACCTCCGTCGCATGCCCGCAGGCTTCTATGTTGCTGTAAAAATCAATGGGAAGACCACGAAAACTTCAAATAAGCCTGTATTGGTAGGCAAGGACGTGGTGGAATGGGATGAGGAGATCCTCCTGTGAGTCACTACACTCCTTATTTTCGCTACTTCTACTGAACAAAGTCTAAGGCCATGGAAACGGTCATGTTCCATTTCATTCAAGGTCTACGCATCCTTCGAGCTTGGACCGAGGCTCGGAAACGGTGAATTACTTCGCCAGTTCAGGATTACTGTGGGAGACATACTCGGTCGTGGTGAACAGCTCCAGAGTGAGTGACTCCACCGCGCTCTTATACCCACCTTTCACATCCCGTTGTAGCTGTCAGGTTGTTGACTCGGGGGGATAACGAGGTTTTCGCATCATGTTCGTCACTCAGAATCATCACCGAACGACGCATCTGTTACGTCAGTGAATCCACGACAAGATTTCATGTGAGCCACTCGTCGGTCTCATTGTTGATGCTTCCTCACCCTATGACGATAGCTGTCAGACTCGCACACAATTAGTCAACTCTCACAGCTCGCTGATGCCGGACACCATGCTCTCATCCGCTACCACGAGCTGCAGAACCAAATCGATCTCGACGAAGCCATTACATGTTTTGAGCGTGTCCGGTCCATGTGCCCCCCAGACCATCACAATCACTCCGCTGCACTATCCCACTTGGCCACTGCGAAGTTCATCCACTGTCAAGCCAATAATGATTGCGCTGACCTGGATGTGCCAATCACATTGTATCGGGGTGCCCTCCAGCTTCGCACCAGTAGTCACCCAGATCACTGCGCGACAGCACTCGATCTAACTTTTTCTCTTCTGGCCCGTTTCCAGAGGCGAGGTGATGAAGCGGACAGGTCGGAAGCGAAGGATTTACTCTCCAGAATGGTGGAGTTCTCCCCGGTGGAGAGCTATCGATACCGAGCAGCGTGCCTGGCACTGCAGATGGCTGAGATCTCCGTGGCGGTTCCGATGATGGGATCAGGGATCTCTCAGACAGACATTGTGAATCCTGAGGAGGAGGAGTTGATTCGGACGGCACGGGCTATGTTGTTGGATTTGCCAAATTGGGATCCCCGCCCACCTGCGTTACTACCCAGCGTCGGGAAGTTCTTATATCGGCAATTCGACTGCAGCGGCGGCCCTACTCAGGTCCACGAGGCGATTCTGATATTAGAGAATGCTGTGGAACACACTTCAGATGGGCATCCCGACAAGCCAGCTTGGTTGAACATCCTCGGCAGCTCATTACTTCGTCGCTTTGAGCGCCTCGGTGACCTTGCAGATATAAACAAGTCCATTTTACTGGCAGAGAGGGCACTGCGTCTCACTCCCGATGGTCATCCTGACAAGCCAGCTCGGTTGAACAACCTAGGGAGGGCATTATTGGGTCGCATTCAGCGCCTCGGTGAGCTCGTGGACATCAACAGGTCTTTTTCAGTGTTGGAGGAGGCACTGTGCCTCACCCCCGATGGACATCCTGACAAGCCAGATCGGATGAATAACCTCGCGAGCTCATTACTTCGTCGCTTTCAGCACCTCGGTGACCTTACAGACATAAATAAGTCCATTTTAATGGCAGAGAAGGCACTGTATCTCACTCCCAGCGGTCATCCGGACAAGTCAGCTCGGTTGAACAACCTTGGGGCCGCATTACGTCTTCGCTTTGAGCGCCTCGGTGACCTCACGGACATCAACAAGTCCGTTTCGATGACAGAGGAGGCAGTGTGTCTCATTCCCGATGGCCATCCCGATAAGCCAGATCGGCTGAAATATCTTGGGAGCGCATTATATTCTCGCTTTAAGCACCTTGGTGACCTCGTGGACCTTAACAGATCGATTTCAGTGGAGGAGGAGGCAGTGCGTCTGACACCCGATGACCACCCTGAGAAGCCAGCTCGGTTGAACAACCTTGGGAACTCATTATCAACTCGCTTTGAGCGCCTCGGTGACTTGGCGGACATGAACAAGTCCATTTCTGTGCTCGAGGAGGCACTTCATCTAGTACCGGATGGCCATCCTGGCAAGCCAACACATTTGCAGAATCTTGGGAGGTCATTATCCGTTCGCTTTGAGCGTCTCGGTGACCTCGTGGACATCAACAAGGCTATTGCGATGAAAGAAGAGGCAGTGCGTCTCACCCCCAATCACCATCCCCAAAAGCCAGCTCGATTGAACGCCCTCGCAACCTCGTTATATTATCGCTTTAAGCGCCTCGGTGACCTCGTGGACATCAACAGGTCCATTTCGATGGAAGAGGAGGCAGTGTGTCTCACTCCCAATGGCCATCGCTACAAACCAACTCGGTTGATGAGTCTCGGGACCTCATTATCTTATCGCTTTAAGCACGTCGGTGACCTTGTGGACATCAACAAGTCTATTTCAATGCTGGAGGAGGCAGTCTGTCTCACTCCTGATGGGCACCCCCACAAGCCAGCTCGCCTGAACAGCCTCGGGGGCTCATTGTTCTTTCGCTTTGAGCGCCTCGGTAACCCCGTGGATATCAACAAGTCTATTTCATTCAGAGAAGAGGCACTGTCTCTCTCTCCCGATGACGATCCTGACAAGCCAGCTTGGTTGAGCAGCCTTGGAGTCTCATTATTGAGTCGCTTTGAGCACTTCGGCGATATCACGGACGTCAACAAGTCCATTTCGATGAAAGAGGAGGCAGTTCATCTCACTCCCAATGGTCATCCTAGCAAACCAGCCTGGTTGAACAACCTCGGAACCTCATTGTACAATCGTTTTGAGCACACCGGTGACCTCGCAGATGTTAACAAGTCCATTTTGATGTTCGAGGAGGCAGTGTCTCTCACTCCCGATGGCCATCCCGACAAGCCACCCTGGATAAACAACCTCGGGAGCTCGTTAGCTCGTCGCTTTGAGCACCTTGGTGACCTCACGGATCTCGAGAAATCCATTTCAATGAAAGAGAAGGCAGTGCGTCTCACTCCCGATGCCCATCCCGACAAGCCAGCTCGGTTGAACAGCCTAACGATTTCATTATCTCGCCGCTTTGAGCGCCTCGGTGACCTTGTGGACATCAACGAGGCCATTTTGATGTCTGAGGAGTCACTGCACCTCACTCCCACTGGTCATCCCCGGAAGCCAGCTCGGTTAGCCACCCTCGGGAATCTATTATGTTGCCGCTTTGAGCACCTCTGTGACCCCATGGACATCAGCAAGTCCATTTCAATGTTGGAGGAGGCAGATCATCTCACTCCTGATCACCATCCCAGCAAGTCATTTTGGTTGAATAACCTCGGGTGCTCATTATGTCGTCGCTTTGAGCACTTTGGTAACCTCGCAGACATCAACAAGTCTGTTTTGATGTTTAAACAGGCAGTACATCTTGATCCCGATGGCCATCCTGACAAGCCAAGTCACCTGATCAACCTTGGGAATGCATTCATGCACTATTTCAAGTACTCTCGTGATCCTTCCGCTCTCTCTGCTGCCGTTTTGCACTCCTCATTGGCCAGCCGCGACTCTGCGGGTTCCACTTCCACACGCTTTCATGCTGGTCGCAACTGGATTTCATATGCACGACAGGAAGGCAATTCCCGGGCCCTTCTTGATGCATATAACACCACCATCAACCTTCTTCCACAGTTGGCATGGCTCGGGTTCCCACTTGCTGAGCGCCACCGTGTGCTCGTCCAAGCTGCTGATGTAGCACGAGATGCCGCTGCAACTGCACTTGAAGCAGGGTGTCCTGAAAGGGCTGTCGAGTGGCTCGAGCAAGGACGTTCCATTGTCTGGGGTCAGTTCCTGCAGCTTCGCACTCCTGTCGACGAACTTCGTGTCGAGCATCCAGCCCTTGCTCATCAATTTCAGCAGATTTCCCAAAAGCTGGAACATGCGAGTCGTCGTGAAGGCACCACATTACACAGGTTGGCGGATGACGTGCTCGCTGACACTGGGTCGCTCGAGAAAGAAGTCCAGAGGCACCATGACCTTGCTCTTACTCGAGAAAAGCTCCTCGTGGAAATACGATCCTTGCCAGGTTTCGACCGCTTCTTACTCCCAAAGACAATCAAGCAACTTGCTACTTTGGCGCACTCCGGACCAGTCGTCTATCTCAATGCTAGCAAGCAACGATGTGATGCGTTGATTGTTACGGCAGAGTTAGGAAGCGTTATCCCTGTACCCTTTCCTGATGTTCAGTGTCCACATGTGGAACAACTCCACAGCCTACTTCGTTTATTGCTCAAGCAGAATCGTCTTATTTTGCGCGATGACATTTCCGCACTCATCCCCTCTGAAGAGAATCTTGCATCATACCACTTACTCAACATGTTGCTGGCGGGAGATGGTGTTGAAGGTGTTGACAGGGCGGTCAAAGTTAAACCACAACGAATTGAAGGACACACACCCGACGACCTATTCCAGCAGATTCTGGCGTACCTTTGGAAGAAAATTGTACGCCCAGTTCTGGATGCCCTCGGCCTTTCGGTATGTCATCCATCCGAGACTCAATGTGATACTTTCCGACTGATACTTTCATTTTCTCAGACGCCGCAGTCTCGGGCTGAGAAAATGCCCCGCATCTTTTGGTGTCCGGCCGGGCCGTTCAATTTTCTGCCCATACACGCCGCCGGCCTCTACGGAGCGGCTGAGGCGGGTGCAAAGCTTTCCGACTTTGCTATATCCTCCTACATACCCACTCTCAGTGCTCTCGCACCGTCAGCTCAGAAAGACTCGAATAATCCGTCATCCAATATTCACCTCGTTGCTGTTCCTCAGCCACCGACAGACGGGCTGAGTGGGCTAGGGTCCGTGAAGGACGAGATCAATCACATTAGAACTTTGTCCGCCAGCTCCCCTTTTGTGACCCTTCAGGAGTCGCATGGTACCATGGAGGATGTCGTGGAGAAGATGAAGAACGCTGACTGGGTCCATTTCGCATGTCACGGCGTGCAAGATCCTGACGATCCGCTCGATAGTGGACTTTGCCTTGCGGACAATCGTCGTTTGAAGCTTTCCGACATCATCCAATTATCACGTCCTCAAGGTGGTCTTGCATTTCTTTCTGCATGTCAGACCGCACAAGGAGACGAGAAGCTGCCGGAAGAATCTGTTCATCTCGCCGCTGGGATGCTTCTCGCCGGTTACGGTGGTGTGATTGCGACGATGTGGGCCATAAGGGACCCCGATGCACCGAAAGTGACAAAGGACGTGTACGAGCGTCTGTTTCGGGATGGCAAGGTTCCAGACAGCACAGAAGCCGCCGAAGCACTGAATCATGCTGTCCAGAATCTCCGTGACTCTGGCGCGTCTTTCGCTTCTTGGGTTCCATTTATCCATGTCGGTAGATGATGTTTGGCCCAGCTTTCCATACCCCCTTGTTCGAGGACGCCTATTATCTCTGCATGACTTTCTTTCCATTCTACCCTTCATTTCGTGGCAACATATAGAGCCTGTTCATTCGAATTGATGTCTCTACAGATATTGCCATTCTGTACTATAGACCTTGCGTTACAGCCTTTCCCTGCCACGTCAGAACGTTTCTCGTGCTCTAACCTTAGGACGATAGTCGTTAAATTTGTGTATTATCACGGTGAACGTTTGAACGCCATACAACCCAGGACGATAACACGAATGCCGCATCAGGGACCAACATGTACAGTATCTCGCCCTTGAGGACCTCGAGTAATACTGGTCTTTCCATGGGTACCCAGTCACTAGTCTAAGTGCTACAAGTCTCTTTTTCATGTGTTGCTGCTCGAACTACAAGTACAAGTATGTAGATAGTACCATTCGCTGGGGCGCTACTATAGGTAATACTCTCGAATTCTACCCTTCAAGTTCGTCCACTGATCGTACAGTAACGTTGGGTATGCTCACACGAATCACCGACAGCAATACCTCGACAAGGAGAAAAAAGACGTCTACGTGTAGTTTAGCTGCTCTATCGATACGTTTGCAACGACGGTCCAATGTCCGAGAGGAAAAAAGTCGTGCCAAGGGCACGAGGGGTTCAAAGCAAAAAAAGGTCACGATCCAGGCATGAGCCTCTGCAACGCATCTACGTGCAGCTCTCGACGCCGCACCAGATCCACGTGTGTCATCGTCGCTCTCAACTCGAGCTCCATCTATCCCCGATCATGACCGTCAGCACCGACGCCTCACCAAGCACGGGGCGCCGGAAAAAAAACCTCACCTGCAATAGCTTGTCCGGCTGCCACATCCGCGTCGGCAAATTCTCCAACGCGACATAGACCGCCGAGATCGATTCGCACTGGACCAGTTCCTGTTCGTTGTCCTTCAAGATCCCGAGCGCAACCCGGAAGAGAACGTCTAACCCGTCCACGAGAAAGACGTCCCAGACTCGAAAGAGCGTCTGTGTGACACGTCGTCCGCACGCGCATGAGCATAAGCGAAATGAGACGTACCTCGATCGGGAGACAGTCCGTAAACAGGGACAAGAACCACGAAAAACAGATCGCGGCGAGGTCCACGCCCAGATCGACCAAATGCGTGTGCAACTTCGGAAGCAGCTCCTGTACATAGTCTAGTAGCACCAACGGACACGCACGTGAAGGCAGGAGCGACGGCGAAAAAAAGTCGTCGGGGAGGATCCGCTCGATGATGGCTGACAGGACCCAAAACGCCTCTTCCTCGTCGGCATGGACCAAGAGGAGGGTCGATGTGACGAGGTTCATGCCTTGACAGTAACCTACCGCCGGGTTGCGCCTGCATCGAGGATCAGCGCGTGAGCAGGGCACCGCCAAACGACGACGCGCGCTTACCGACTGTACACCGTCAGCACCCGACGAAGCTTGAGTACCCCCACCCCATCCCCCCCAAAGAAGATGTTCAACGGCATCGTCCGCCCAATGTCCTTTTCGATCTCGTTCCGCACCAACGCATGTCCCGCATCCTCGCCCGCCTGCACCAACAAATCCCCAAACAAGCCCGGTTCGCGCATCTCGAGTCCCCCACTGCATTCGAGCCAGAGCTTCGACCGGTAGACGAGCGGGATACCCCCACGGATCAACTTGTCGAACTGAGTGCGTTCGTCGCGGTTCGAGGACAGACCCAGTTGGGCGAAGTCGATCAGGCCTTCTGTGTGCGTCAGCTCTTCCTCTTCGTCCGTCGTTCCCAGCCCGAGGAATGCTGCGGCACCACCGACGGTCGTCGTCGTCGTCGCTGTGGGAAGCTTGGCACCTACCCTGACTCGGTTACGTTGCTTGACGAACGCGTCCCAGTCTTTCCGCGCTGCCGTCTGTCGTTGATCGTGAATCTTGGTCAGGTCTTCTAATAAAACTCGGATCGTGTTGGCGCAGACGTGGCGTGGTGTGCTCGCAGTGACGACAAGCACAGAAGTAGGACCTGGCGCGGGCCCATCAGGCAAAGAGATC
The DNA here is from genome assembly GCA_003313885.1 of Boletus sp. MG55. Classification (NCBI taxonomy): domain Eukaryota; kingdom Fungi; phylum Basidiomycota; class Agaricomycetes; order Boletales; family Boletaceae; genus Boletus; species Boletus sp. MG55. The sequence goes on along the minus strand of QGOI01000928.1, from coordinate 2,483 downwards.
AACGTAGACCGGCGGTGGTGTTTGCTCCGAGAAGGTCCGGGAGAAGATCCACGGGATTTCTGCGACGACCGTCCACTGTTCTCCGCAGGTGGCGACGACGATGCCATCGACTTGCCACTCGCCCCGTCTGGCGTACCGACACCTGGCGACGAACCCCGTCCATCACAATCACAGGGTCGCTTGGTCACATGGATCGCGCTCTTGGACGCGTCCGCTTCCTCGTCCGACCACGAATTACTCTCCTTTCGATCGGCAATCCTGACCCCCGTAAGACAGGCGGGCGCCGTACTCCCACACTCCTTGGCCCTCGTGAGCAACAGCACGTCATATTGCGACACGTCGTAAATGAACCCATATCGGTCCGTGAGCGGCTGCTTGCTCTCATCGTCATGGTAAACGCTAAATCGCGACGCCGCATTCGGAAGCGGAATCGTGAATCGAAAGTCGGGCGCTGTCAGAGGGGCGTATTTGCGTGAGAGATAGTGTGTAGGAGGTTTGGACGTTGCTGGGATGATCGACTCGAGTGGGACCGAACCGGGCTTGTTGGCTACGGGCTGGGGAGGGTTGGGGTTAGCGTCTACGTTGGACCTCGGAACGCCTTCATGTCCGCCCGTCGGCTTTCTCTGCGGCTGGGGCATCAGCGCATGTAAAATCGGCGTCGTCAGAGAAGCCGTGATAAGCCCGCCCGTTCGCGATCGCGACTTGCGGACGACCTGACCCTGGGCGTTCAACGCGCGCGACAGGGACTCGGTGGCAGCAATGCCTTCGACGGGACTCAGCGTGGCCCGAGCAACGACTTGATGCCCCCCTTCCACCCGCGTGTCTTTCCGCTCCCTTCGTTCCCTCGGTTTCGGTGGTTCACGAAAGAGAACGTGTTCGTCGCGCGCGGTTTGGACGAGTTCGAAAGCAAGTCGGCGGACCAGCGGACCAGCGTCACGGCCTTGGTCGACGAGGATACTGCCGGGGTCAGAGGTCATGACGCGCGTCGCATGCGTGATGGCGCGTAACGAAGATCCCTGAGGAAGACGTTTGTCATCCACGAGCGATGGCGATTGCATCGTGGACGTGTCCGTTCTCGGCTCGGACGGATCCGGCGAGGTCGCTAGCTGAGGTGCTGAGGGGGCCGGTATCGGTAACGCGGTCGCGAGAACTGGGGACGAAGCTGCAGACGGGAGCCGTCCCTCTTGTATGTGCGGCGCCAACGACGGACTCGGTGCTGCCTTGACCCCTTTGCGCTGTTTGGCAGGACCCGGGGCCGGCGTGGTAGGGTTCAACATCGATATACCGAGAGACTCGAAAACACTTTTGGTATGCTTGCGGCGCCCTGCGCGTTGAGAACCGCCTGGGACGGCTTCGAGATTGGAGTGGGGGGATGAATCACGTGAGGATTCTTTGCTGGCCGCTTCCTCTTTGATGGCAAAGGTGGAGAGACCGCGGGGATGTTTCGACTTGCCCCTGTGGAGCCAAGTCCCCATCCATTCGCCGATGGAGGCTCTATCCTGTCTAGGGAGATGCGATTGGATATCGTGGGTATCATCGACGGGAACATCGCTGTGTGATGGCGCCGGTGCTTCTTTGACGGCCGCCGAGACCGGTGGGGCATCATTGGTGGTGACTACCCCAAGATGTGATTCGGCAAGGGCCGTATGGGTTGAAGATGGCAGGCATGTTGACGTCGACGATGCGACGCTCTCGCCTACGGATACGTTCTGTCCTAGTGGCACCTGGTCCTCCAGCGCTTCCGTAAGGGATGTTTTCAACGACTGCAGGCCAAGCGACGTTAACGACATCCAAGAGGTGTTTGAGACGTCTCACGCACCGAAAGACTCTCCTGACGCTCCACGCGATGTCGACGTTCATCGTCGTCCGTAAAGACGCTCTGCAAGACCCGTCGTGCGACCTCTTGTTCCGAAGGTAATAGCTCCTGTAACAGCGTCTCCGCACGTTGCCTCCCAGCCTTTTGCTTCTCCTCCAACAACTTCCGGCTTTCCTCGAGTTCGAGTCGGACACGCGATAAGTTGTGTAGGGCAGACGACAGGGTTCGGAGGGCGGTGTGATAGGGATGGGGATCGGCGTCCGAGGGCGACTCAACGGCACTCAGTTGGGCAATTGCAGACTGGATCGCTTCGTCCGAGTACTCGTGCCATTTATGTGCGAGGACCTGTGCCTCGGTGGGCGAGCGCACCTCCGAGGGCCGTCGTAATCGCGTCGTCGGACTGGGTGGGACGAGGTAGTTGGTATCGTAGGGAGGCGCAACGACGAAACGAGGCGGCTGCGACGGGCCAGGCCGTGGAGATCTCTGCACGTGCGTCGAGAGGGACGCAGTGGACGGTCTCCGATGGAGAGTCTGATCGCCGCTCCACGAATCCCGCTGCTCGGATTTCCCGAATCCACGTACGCTGCCGTCCCAGTTTGGTCGTACGGGGTGGTCACCGTTGTTGCCCGCGAGTGCGTGTGCGCTGGACGTGCCTGGGTGGACGTTG